>PVKS010008020.1:0-70255 GCA_004027875.1 Aplodontia rufa
TTTTTTTCCCCTAGCTCCTGAAAATAGATTTCCACAACTGATTAGCACTATAGCCAAGTAACCAGAGTGTCGTATACACAGTTGATTATATTTCTGGTGTGGATTCTTAGCATATGATTCTACATAATATTAAATTGAGGTTTTAATGTGTGTAATCACCCATTACTAAGTGATACAATTATATATTTCTCCAAATAAGTATTATCCTATATCTCAGATGATTCTAAGCATTAAAGAAATTACAGTTTCAGTTCAATGACACTAAGTACTATTAAATATATTTTCACCTTGTCAGACGGTGAGAAAGAGGAGTGTATAAGAAAACCAACATGAATACTAACAGCTGTGTTTATTGGGTCCTTACTATGCGTCAGGCACTGGGCTAAGGATTTTACATGCATTATGTCTTTTAAAATCTCAAAACAACCCTGTGAGTAAATAACACGACTATTCTAATTTTACAGTTGAGAGAACTGAGTCTAATAGAGGGTAAGGAATATGCTCAAGGTCGCAGAGCTAAACACACCAGATTTGAATTCCAAGCTCTTCTGATTTCAGAGTCCTTACTTTCAACTACTTTGCTATCTATTTTTTCTACTCACTTTTTAACACATTGATCCTAATTGGATGTCTGCCTCAGGGCAATCCCTTTAAGCATAGGATATCTGGTCCTTTCATTAATCCTCAAACTTCTGTCAATTACCAAAGGATGTCCTGAAGGCCCACCCACCTCCAGGCACACTCAGAGCTAGGTCACCTTGATTGAGAAAATGTTTCTGTCCCCTTAGCCTCTTTTCCCATAATATGGGCATAGAGATCCACAGCCTTTTCTTTCCTTCTAAAGCCCAAAGTAGTTCAATTCTCTGTGGGTACAGCCAGAGTGATTGGTAGGCAGAAGATTCACCATAGATGGTGAAAAAAGAAGTACTGAGAAGTACTCCCACCTCAATCTCCCTACCCTTCCAATTCTATCCCAAAAGCAGGAAAAAAAAAAAAGAAAGAAAGAAAGAAAAAAAGGAAGAAAGAAAGAAAGAAATGACTTCTAGATGATTGCTGTTATTCTGGAATGTCCACATTTAGAAACATTTTATTCTGAACAAAGTCACAGGGTAAATGTAAACAGTTTGGAAGGATAAGTTACAATGAGTAATCAACCCCTTACATAGCCTCATTTACAGCAGAGATCTTTTGTAACAGTCCCTGCATGTGGTGGCCTGTGCAGAAACTGTATCATGGGGTCTTGTGCTCTGTAGGGGCTTCAGGTGGCAGAGGACAAGTGCACCAGCTCCTGCCTGGATTCTGCATGTCAACCACAGAAACTCCGCCTTTATCTGCTGCTAGCCTGGATTCTGCATGCAATTTAGGGGAAATGAATAATCAACAACAACCAAAGTATTCCACAGTTTTTATAAAATGGAAATCGTAAGTTTCATGGAGAGACAAATATGTATTCAGCAAGATCCATTATGGTGCCTACAATAATAAAAGTTGGTTATCTCCCTCTAAGCAGGTTCGAATATGGAAAGCCACTGGCTTCCAATACCACTGAACAGGTCAGGCTTGGGGCAGTTTCTTTTTATTTTTAGTACTTTGCTTAATCCTCTGAAAAGCATACAAGAGATCCATTTTATAGGTGACCAACTTTCAAGTTAGAAAAGTTAAATAATTTGCACAAAATTGCATGTGTAATAAGTGACAGACATGACACTTAACCTGATGTGTCCCTGGTCCCCTAACACACTGGGCTCCTGAAGATAAACATGAAGTTTCAGGCTTGGAGGCCAACATAAATTTGGTACCTGAGGTCAAAAGTGTAAGTTTTGCCTGCTTAGAAATATATAGGCCAACCAGTGTTGTGTCTGCTGCAGAATCCGCAAAGAAACTGTGTATTTAGGTCAGTATCATTTTGTGAAATCACAAAGAAATGGAAATTGGTTAGGCCTGGGCACATCCCAGGAATATTTCTTCTATGATGTCCGTAGAGGTTTTCCTTATTATTTGTCTCATTTTTTGCTACTATAGCAAAGTACCATAAACCGGGTGGCTTATAAACACCAGAGAATTCTGGAGAATGGAATGGAAGACTAGGATTAGAGTGAGAGCATGGAATGCGCTGAGGCCCTCTGCTGGGTTGCAGACTGCCAACTGCACCTTGTGTACTCAAGTGGCAAAGAGGAGGGGTCAGCTAGCTCTGGGGTCTCTTCTTATTCATGAGGGCCCCAGCCTCATGATCCAATTGCTCAAAAGGGAATTTGAAGAAAACAGAAGGAAGATCCGTAGAGCAGAAAGCAGAGATCGAGGAGGAGGGAGGCAGGGAAAGAAAGAGGAAGAACTAGGGAATGAAATTGACCAAGTCATATCAGGTGTGTGCGTGTATGAATATACTACAATGCATACCAATATTATATGTAACTATAATGCATACATTAAAAATTTATGGGCTGGACAGGTGGCTTAAGTGATAGAATGCTTGCCTGGAATGCACAAGGTCCTGGGTTTGATACCAGCACCACATACACAAATAAAGGAAAAAATAAAAACCACATGAAAAAATTAACTCCCTCTCTCTCTTAAAAAACAAACAAACCATGAATCAATATAAGATCAATGTTATAGAGGGAGGGGATCAAGAACAGGAGATGGAGAGGGAAGAGGGAAGGCTTAGAACTGATGATGGAAATGGAGAAAACTGTTACATGCATTTATGAATATGTTAAAATAAACCCCACTATTATATATAAAATACTAGTAAATAAATAAAAATTTAAAAAAAGCTTTACTTCCTAATACCATCACATTGAAATTAGAGTTTTAATGTAAATTTTGGGGTGATGCAAACATTCAGTTCATTGCATTATTATCATTTTTACCATTATTTTCCTAATTAATTAAGCCACTATACTGCAAAGAATGTGAAGAAGAGATCTCTGCATACTGAGGAGATGTGTTCAGGATGAATTCCCCCCACTTATCGTTTTTTTTTTTTTTTTTGTACCAACAATTGAACCCAGGGGCACTGAACCACTGAGCTACATCCTCAACTTTTTTATTTTGAGACAGGGTCTCCCTAAGTTGCTTAGATCCTCACCAAGTTGCTGAGGCTGGCCTCGAACTTGCAATCTTCTTGCCTCAGCCTCACAAGTCACTGGGATAAAAGGTGTGCACCACCATGCTTGGCTCAGGATGAATTCCTAAAAAATTGTCAAACAGCATCTATGGTTAGGATTCTGTTACAAAACTTGTATTCACACATGTTTCTGCTTTTGTGGGAAAAGTTCTTCCATAAAACCACACTAAGCAATTAACAGTAGTTATTGCTGGAGATAGAATTACTGGAGATGTTCATTTTCTGGGCTATATTTTTCTGTAATGTAGTTTTACAAATTTTATGCAATAGGTATACCAATATTTTTATAATCAGAAAAAGCAATAAATACATAAATATTAAATGTCTGCTTGCATTCTGGTTTTCAGTATAATTTCTAATCTTGTATCACTTTTGCCAGATTGTTAGCTGAAGACAAGTAACTGATTGAAATAATTTGCAGGTACAGCAGAGCATCAGAACAAACATGAGTATTTTTGTAAAACTATGGATGTGAAATATTTTGATGGCAAACTACAGACAATTTCAAAATTATGCTGATTTTATAGTGTGTGTGTGTGTGTGTGTGTGTGTGTGTATGTGTGTGTGATTAAACTATGATAAAAAAAGATTAAGATGAGAACAAAATTTGAACATTGCCTATGTAGAGGCTTCCAAATTTTTAGAATAAGTAAAATATCTTAAAAGGCTAGTTTTTAGTTACACAGATATTATTTCCAAAAGGCATTTCCATGCCTCTCATTGATATTGTTGGTGTCTCCTGATGATGTCTCAGGGCTTCCTTCCTCCTTTCTGTGATGTGTCTCAATTACTTTATCATTCCTTTCAAAAGAGTGGAGTAGGACAGGAAGTGTGTTCTTTAGTTTAAGCTCCATTAAAGAACACAGAGTGGTCAAAAACTATTCCCCCAAACAAGTCGAATACTGCAATTGCTCCTAGACATATTTCAATTAACATCAGGGACTCTGCATAGTAAGTACTAGAAATGGCTTTTCAGTGTTGAAATTGTTGTCTTGTAAATGAGCTTTATGGATAATTAGCATGATGGGCAACATCCCTATCCAACATTGTGGATTGGATAACATATTGTAGAGAAAATGCCCAGACATTACAGACGTTAGCACCGCAGCCCTGAGTGCCAAATGCTACAGGGCCCAGAGACTGGGATGCAGATGGGAAACAGCTAAATCTCTCCCACCTCAAACATTTGGTAACTACAACCCCTATCACTTATCTGTTTTTCTATCTATCTATCTACCTACCTACCTCCCATCTATCTATGCATCTATCATCCATCCATCCATCCATCAATGTATCTCTACTTACCAAATGGACTTGTGAGGTCAATTTTTAACATTCCTATGTTGTTTTAAAAGCAGATATGAATAAAACACAATGATTTTGGAATAGAAAAAACATGGATTGGTTGACCTATGTATGTTTGCAGAGGGGTAAATAGGGCAAATTTCAGAGACTTTGAAAGATCACCTTGGCATGGGGCAGGATTTATGTAAGCAAGCGACACTTTCTGGAAATACATCTGACTTCTCATCCAGCTACTTATCCAGATCCACACACACTGGATGATTTTGGTTCTTATTTTATCTGAACTCTCTTCATGTGCTTTTGCTGACAATTTCTTTTTTCTTGTGACTCCACCCTTCTTGTTCTTCTCTCAGCTGCCTATTCTTTCTCAGTTTCCTTTTTAGGCTTCTTTTCCTGATTGCTCCCCTAACTTCTGCTGCTCCCCAGAGATCTATTCTCTGCTCTCTTCCTTCTTCTCCTTGGGAAATCTCATCAATCCAGGGCCCCAAACAGCCTTATTTAAATATGGTGTGATGTTGTATCCCAGATCTACAGCTCTATCCCCAAGCTCTCTCCCACATTCCAAACACTTACATAAAACTGTATACTCTGCCAGTGTGCCCTCCAACTCAACTTGTCCCAGACTGAACTGAGCATCTCCTCCCAGCTTCTTCCCTGCCCACATCAATTACTCTGCAAGTCATGCCAGGTCCACCCATTAGCTATTCCCCATACATCTCCATGTTTCCTCATCCCTAATGCCCCAACCCTGGTTCAAGCACTCACCGTCTCTTCCCTGGCTTGTTACTAAGTGGCCTACCTTACTGCGTTTGCCTTCTTTCACCTATGTTCTCTACGCTGTGTCAGTTAAATTTCTGAAACATGTAAAACCTTATCTCCCCATGGCATTCAGCAGAAGTTCCAAACTTCTAAGCAAGGGAGACAACAGCACTGCTGGCTTCCTACGGATGTTTTCATCTGGATTTCCCTGTGTCTGGAAATCCTCCCTTACCATACCTTCCTCCTTTTTAAAACTTTATGGTACTGGGGATGGAACACAGTATCTTGTGTGCGCTAGGTCAACTCTCTACCACTGAGCTGTATCTCTGCCATTTTTATATTTTTATTTTATGTTTTATTTTTTAAAGAGAGAGAGAAAGGGAGGGGGGAGGAGAGAGAGAGAGAGAGAGAGAGTCAGTATTTTATTTTTTCATCTGATTTTTGTTTTTCTTCACTTTCACTTAGTTGTGTATGTGGTGCTAGGGATGGAATCTGGGTCCTTAGGTATGCCAGGCAAGCACTCTACTGCTGAGCCACCTTTCCAGGCCATCTTTTATTTTTTATTGTGAGACAGGAAAGGAAGGATATTGGCCTTGACCATGTGATTCTCTCCTTCCTCAGCCTGTGGGTGGCTGCTCACTTCATTTCATTTTTCTTTTTCTTTCTTTCTTTCTTTAGAGAGAAAACGACAGTGAGAAAGAGAGAGAAAGAGAAAGAGAGAATCAATTTTATTCAGTTATTCATGTGACTTCCGTTGCTCTGACACTTCGCTGTGTATGTGGTGCTGGGGTTTAAACTCAGGTCCTCACTCATGCCAGGCATGTGCTGTAACCGCTGAGCCACTGCTCTAGCCCCTGCTCCCTTCATTTCTATTGACATAATAAATAACCCTCTAATAAATTTTTGTTCAATGAATGAATGATAAAACTTATTTTAATGGATTTAAAATATGTAATAAAATATTCCACTATTCATTTTCATGGCCACTCAGTCCTCTTTAACAGGTGATGAAGCTGAGCCTCAGAAACTGTAAGTGGTTTAGCAAAGTCACTCTGCCAGAAATATACATGATGGAGTAAAAGTCAGATCTCAAGATCTGCCGCCTAGAACACAGGAGACTTCAGAAGCTGTTGCTGTTATTTCTGATTGCTTCTCCCTTGCTACCAGGAATATATTTAATGAGGAAGCCTCAGTCTCTCCTTAGGCCAACTTCTGAATCAGATGGCAAAAATAAAGGAGCTGCATTTAGAGGTAATCTACCATGTTCAAATCATTAGTGATTGATAGAAAACTAACCGGCCTATCAATTCTAACGTTTTCAGGCAGAAATCATAGCAAAAAGACCTAAAAGAGCATTCAAAACACTACCTGGGTGGGAGATGTAGGGGAAGGAGGTACAGGGGAGGCAGGGATGGTTGAGAACCAAATGGGCCTAAGACAGACCTAGCAGGCACTTTCTTCTCTCTGCCCCTCATCATGGAGAGAAACTTTTTCCTCTTTTTACCATGTACAACTTTATTTTTCTGTTGCTGCTCCATGGAAGCTTATCAAACATTTGAATTTCAAAAGTGAACATGTTTTATGAAAAAACTTTGAATGTGATGTGATATCATGCTACAGGTACAAAAATTTACCCCATATGTTTGATAGTCATGGATTCAGTTTAGCCACCAGTAATGCACTGGCTTCAAATTATTCCAAATCCTAGTGTGTGAATATCTTTCCCTCGTTAGGTAATGTATGAAATCAAAGAATCCTTGGGGTCCATACTCCAATGATGATGGGATCAGGGCAGGGAACCCAATCTCTTCCTAAAATACATATCACATTCTGAAGAATCCATATCTTCATCTGTAATGACATGATTATAAAATCTACATTCTATAATGTTATGAACATAAGAATAATAGATTTCAGTATGATTAAGAAGAATATGCTTATAATTATGAGAAAAGACAATGGTGAGTCAGATTATTATGGTAAGTATGAAAATGAAACACTTAAAATGGATTACCATGACAAGAAAGGTGAACAAAACATAATTCATTATATCCTGAATGGTTGTATCCGAAGCCACTCGATGAGCTATATAAAGCATTTTATAAATATGTTTTAAATGCCTTGCTGGGAATCAATTAAAAAATCCTCCTAGTGCCTATTATTATTCACATGAAGGAGTCAGAACTTTGGATTTTAAATAAGCTTTTCTCCTTTCTTAGAAAATTACCCAAAAAACACAAAAAACCCCACCAAAATCTTCTAATCTTAAGAAAATACTGTTGACACAAAAAACTATTCTCCCTTTTAAAACAATCAGGGCTACCTTCTATTTGAACAGTACCTTAAGAAATTCAGAAGGGATCTCAATAGTGATGCTTCATCTTTCTGGGAAACTGTGAAAGATATTAAGTTCACCAAAATAATAATGATAATTAATAATAATAATGAGAATATTACATTAAACATGTGTCATCATTTGCTGATTGAAAGTTATTCCTCCTAAGAAGACAATTACATTCCCTTTAATCCGGTATTGTGGAAAATTTACCACCATGGATCACCTACTTCCTCACCTTCTGAAATAAAGTTCCTTTAATCTAAATAAACATTTTTCTGCTGACTCTGGTGCACCACTATTAACACCAATTACTGTGCTTTTTAGCATGCAGAGCCAACAGTGGGAGTTACTGAGGTAGCTAAGTATTTACTCTTTTTTTTTAATTCCCTAGGCTATTGGTTTTCACACAAATTATTTGTCAATTTATTTTATAGTGTAGGTTTGTGTGGTTTTTGTTTTCATTATTTAGGTGTTAGGGAGTTGCCTCTTCCCTGGGGTGGAGATTTGTTACTTCAGAGAACACTGGAACCCTTTAGGTTTGGTTATTTCTAATCTAATAGTTGTACAGGGTGTCACGAAGCCAAGAATATCATTATTGGGTGTGATGCTTTTAGGAGAGGCTTTCAAACATCTTTAAAAACCAATACCATCAGCTCAGGTCTTGTAGGCAGCTCTTCATTTAGTCCCTTAGAAGCCAAAGTAGCCAAGTTCTTTGCTCCGAGTTTATGGCTGGGTTAATTAGCTGGGCTTTGCTCTATTTTAATTAATATACTTTTTCATAGGGACATTTCAAAGTATTTTACAACATTTGTTAATGGAAATACTACTGAGTTGTAGAAAAGAGATGCAAGGCAAGTTGTTAATACTGATTATCAAGTTTGCTACTGATGCAAACGAACTCTGGGATTCATTCCATTTGTGTACCTATCAGATGGTCAAACTTTGCTTCCACTCCAGGAAGTCTTCTCTGCCCACTTGGGCTGGAGTGAGAGTTCCCCCTCTGTGTTCCTGCACTACCCTCTTCTACTCTGTGTGGATGTCTGTCCACATTCGATTGTAATTGTCTGGGTTTTTTTTTGTAGGTCTCTCCCTGGTTTTTGGAGACCAAAGTTGATGAGTTAGTGTCCTTGGGGTCTATTTCAGAGTAAGTACTGGGTGATTAATTAATCCATCCTTTGATCACAGGCATGTGTGGGATTAGTAACAGAGAGAAGCAGAGCAAGTAGGGAAGGAAAGGAGGGAAGGCAATTTCAATAATAAGCATACCCTTATGAAAGGTAAACATAAACAAGGCTCTGCAGAATTGGTGGAAGTTAGTAAGGAGATTGGAATGCCAGAAGGCAGCAGAGGAGGAGAACATGGAGGGGATGAGAATATTTTCCTCCCTCAGTTGGGGTGGTGAAGGAAGTAGATAATAGGGATAAATTAGGCCCATTAAAATGTAGAGAGGAAAGGAAATTAATGTTGTCTCCAAAAAGGTGGCAGTCTTGGCCTCATTCTTTAATTAGTGTTTAACAGAGAAAAGAAAATTGGGCAATTAGAAAAATAGTGACGACTGGGCAAGAATATCTCGTGAAAAGGAGCTCAGGAGGAGAATCAGCATACATTCACCACAGACTGTACAGCATCGTGGGATATGAGGAACTTGGCATGTTTGCTAAATACTTCTGTATGATTAGAAAAAGGAATCCTGCGGATCTGGCAAAACAAGACCAAATATTCCTAAATGCAAAGACTGGTAAATCCATGATTTGGACTGCAATGCCTTCTTCCTTTTTCTTGTTTCAGATTATAATCCGTATTGTTTCCTTAAGTATCATGACTCCTGTTACAATTTATATATTTGGTATCACTCAAAAGCTTATGTGTGAGACAATTTAAGACATTTCAGAAGAGAGATGATTAGATTATGGGAGGTGTAACCTAGTCGGTGGATTAATCCACTAATATGGATTAACTGGGTGGTAGCTGTAGGCAAGTGGGGTGTGACTGGAGGTAGGTCACTGGGAGTGTGCCTTTGGAGTTTGAATTTTGTCCCTGGTGAGCAGAGTGGTCTCTGTTTCTTGGCTGTTATGTCCTGAGTTGCTTTCTTCTGCCACACTCTTCTGCCATGATGTTCTGTTTCACCTCTCGCTCAGAGTTATGGAGTCAGCCAACAATGGAGTGAACATCTGAAACCATGAGTCAAAATAAACTTTTCCTTCTCTACATTGTTCTTGTCAGGTCTTTTGGTCACACCAATTTAAAAGTTGTTTAAAACACTATTTAACAAGACATTGGTGAAAGTACAGGAAAGAGAATCAAGGCTATCAATTTGATACAATTACCTAATATGTCCACCATATTTCACCCATTGGACATGTTTTTACATACAACACATGCATACACATATGAAGTGGAATCAGGTCCACAAATGTTTTTCCAAGAGCTACACATATAAATTGTGTAGCACAGTATCATGATGATGGATAAAGACAGATTAGGGGATTTAAAGGATTAAAGGTTTCACCCCTATTGAGACTCATAAACTTAAGCTATTTGCCAAGTACCTCTTTGGAGTCAGTTTCTCATTTGTAAAAAAGAGAAATACAGACTAGCTTATGAGATAGTGTATGTAATTTGCTTTGTCTATGCACTATCTAGCACAAGGCAAATTATTTAATAAATGTTGATCATTTTCCTTTCTTTTCTCCTAAGGTCAAAGTGAGAAAGTGGTTCTGATTAATTTTTGTTCTGGAACATTCCTGTCCACCCAAATAGTTGGTAAAGTAGGGAACCGAGTGTCAAATTGCATAAAACAACTTAGATGTCTTTAGCATCTATGGGAATTAGATATCTGCATATATCCATGGGAAGTCTGAACCAATTAATCTTAGTTCCATAGGTTCGTGGGAGAGTTTGGGTGAGGTACTGGTGGAACTTCCAAAGAGAGAGGAAGGGGACCCACTCAGAGCTCTCATATTTCCTGGTCTTGTTTTGGCTACACTGCTTCTAGCCTTTCCTCCTTCCCAAACTATACCTGTCTAGTGGGACTATATTTAATCACACTCAGTCTCCCTTTACTAACTTTACTAGTTGCACACTGTTCCAGAAGGAGCTAAGACTAAGCAAATATTTGTATTGAGTGTCTGCAGAATTAACCATGATACTTAACATTAGCCAGCAGGATGCTCCAAGATAACTTGCATTCTTTAGATATCTTCATCTCCCTTTCTTCTTTGAAAAGATTTGTCCATTCCTTCATTCTGGCTTTCATTTCCCATGTGAAGTTACTGCTGGTAACATTAATCAGAACAGACTGTTTGCACTTACAGATTTATTAACAGGTCACTGTCACCATGGATATTTGCATTTCTTTTGGCTGAAATACTTAAAACAAAGATGATCTTAGAAATGGTGGTTAATTGTCTTTATCAACAAGGATGGGTCATGGCAGAGAATATCACAAAGCCCCTTAAAATGTTCTTAGTTCCTTATTCTCCTTGATTTTGAGGACCATCTCTTTGAGTTGCTAGTCATAGCTATAGTAGATTCTTGAAAAAAGCATGGCAGTGATTGCCTGGACTTTTCCAGATTAAAGAGTTTGGCACTGTTCCTGTGAACTATGTAGTTCTAAGGACAGATCCACTCATCAGGGGAAAGAAAACAAAACTGATGTTGAGCATGTGAGAAATAAATCAATAAACACAATAATGAGCAATGACATCATGGGCAATAAGCCTCATGGATATAGTCAACATAAATCCTCTTCCAACCACTTTGGGATGGAGTCATAAAATTAGTGAATTCAGCAATGAAAGATGTTTCATATTTCAACTTCAGGAGGGAATATACTGCTCTGTATTATGGCATTTCACTTGCAAATTTGATTCTAATTTGATTGGTTAAAAACAATCTCACACATTGAAAATTGAAAGGCACGATGTTAAAAAAATTTTGATAAGAGGCAATCTCATAAAGTAAAGAGAAGTGAATATCATGGTTTATTAAACATAGTTTAGATCTTCCCAATAAAGACATATTTTCTGGATAATAATGCTTTATATTTTATCAGAGCTCAGCTTTCACACATTCCACTAATTTAGCCTCCTTGATGCTAATTTCTTTCACCTTCTCATGGAAATTATAGTCCAGAATTTAATCAGTTTGAAAGCAATCCCTTTCTGAAGTCTCCATGTTCCTATAAATCTGAAAGAGCAAAGACCTGAAGCAAGGGTATTAGCAGAAGCTGGCTATGATGTAACTGGCGCGCTCACTTCCTGAGGTGCTGTACAGGCTCTGGGATCACACTTGAATTTTAACAATGGTGACAGTATCGCAGACTCTCCCCCAGCTCCTCCTCCACTGCTTTGCTGCTTCTACCCAACTTCATCCAGGTGCATGAATGGCAGTGAGAGTAGAAAACTTTTTTTATTTTTATTTTTTTACACAGAGAAAGTATTAGAAATATCAAACTTTGTGTTATAAAGTATCCACTCTTTGCTAAATGTTTTCTCATATTGTGAATCCCGCCAGTATTTCAGAGTGATTGTCAACATAGTCATCAGTGTTCACTGGTTGGCGTGCATGTAGAAGGGGGATGGCCATAAGCCCATTCACATTATAGGTTGGGAACATATTTTCTCTTGGGACCTATGTCAAATAATTTAGGTAGTGTCTTTCTCCCCATTTGGGGAGTACTGAGCTCTGACTAACTAAACAAATGTTGACACATTCCTAGTCTACCAAAAGGAAGCACGCACAAGAGCTTGTGCTCTGACACGTACTGAGACTTTCTTTACTATTATTCCATGTCAGCATGTTGGATTGGAGGTACAGTATGCACACTGGACCCAGAAGGGCTGATGTAGGTGTCAGGATTAGGCTGGTATTTGCTGATCGCACAAGGCAGATGCCTGCAATGAAATGGAGGCAGCCACAGAGGGCCCCTCTTGACCCCGATTCCTGTAATCACTCCAGAAAGATTTCAGACATGTTGCTCAGAGTAACAGGCATGAGTTTACTAGAAGGGATAGGGAAGGGAAAAAGGGACCACTTAAAGACAGAGTGAGTCCTCTTAGAGAAGAGAAGGATGGAATGCCCCTCCTGCCCTCTTGTTTTATTAGGACTTCCAGGGAAGTTTCCAGAGAGCCCCACCCCGGTCCACCTTTTGACTTTTAACTGACAGCATAAGAACTGCACCAACCTGGGGCTGCCGTGGTGCCTCAGCAGTATCACGCTTGCCTGGCATGTGCGAGACCCAGGTTCAAACCCCAGCACCACATCACAAATAAGTGTCAGAGTGATGACAACCAGATGAAAAACTAAAGAAAGCTGATTGTCTCTTTCTGTTTCTCTCTCCCTCTCTCAAAAGGAAAATAAAAAGAGAGAGGGAGAAATTCACCAGCTTTCTGGAGAGAGGACAGTGTGGTGCTCAGAGTTGGAGATTTTAAGGAAATTGACTCCCCTACATTTGTCCTCTTAGTCAGTTTATTATCCTTTGAATTGCCCTCAGCCAGCTTTCTTTGTGAAGGTCTTGATGTTTCAGTTGTGGTAATGGAAGGTCCAGGCCACCTGGTAGGGTGTGACAAGATCTTGAAAAGATGTTGTTTTTCTTAAGGGGAGAGTATGGATGGGGGAAGGTTTAACACATCAGGTCTGCATCTATCAGGTGCTTACTTCTCACCCAAAACTCCTTGTGATTTTTACTCACTCATCATTTTCCTTTCCCTGCTCACCCATTCATGGTTGATTAGCTACTGAACAGTGATCTCTCAACAGCAAACATCTACGGAAAGGACAGAGAAGTTTGGCAACAGAAGAAGAATTTTCTGGGAGTAACCAGGGTGGCAGGTAAATTACAGGCTTTGGAATCAAACAAACTGAAAATGGAATTCTGGCTTCATTAGGCCTAATTTTTGTGGCATGGAACAAATCATGATTATAGTCTCCATTCTTATTTTCTAGGATGCAGATCATCATATCTGTCTTATATTGGGACTGTGAAGATTCAAGGTAATGCTTGTAGATTTCTTGGAACACAAGCCTAGACTGTAATAAACAATCATTATTAGGAGAGGTGAGAAAAAAGCAATGCATTACAATCCAAGCAGAAAGGCTGTTCATCTAATCATTTAAATGCAAGTCTACCAACTAATCTACTGAACAGGTGAGGTAATTTACTAAGATGTGGGTATCCAGTGGTGACCTTCACTGACCCTATAATCTGAGCAGCCATTAAGCAAGAACATACACAAAAATAATTAATTGCAGATTATGATAAGTGCCCTGAATGGAAATTAGAGGGAGAAAATAACAGAGTATACCAAAGAAATACCAGTCACAGAGACCTGAAAGATGAGTAGGTATTACCATTAAGAGCTTAGAAAGGAGAGGAGGTCTGAGAAAGGAATAAATAATGTGTGCACTGGATCCACAGCAAGAAAAAGGACAAATTAATTTGGGGACCAAAAAAAGTGAATGAGAGAGAGGTTGGCTTGGGAGGATCAGATACTGGCTAGAGGTCATAGGGCCTTAAAGAATTGCTGAGGAATTGCTCACACTGAAAAGCCACTGGAGTGCTTTTGAGCAGAGATTTCACATGATCCAACTGAGGGATTTTTTATCTTTTTTTTTTTTTAAGAGAGGGAAAGAATGAGAGAGAAAGAAAGAGAATCAATTTTATTTATTTTTCCATCTGACACTTAGTTGTGTTTGTGGTGCTGGGGTTTGAACCCAGGTCCTTGCGCAAGCCAAGCAACTGCTGAGCCACGGCTCCAGTCCCAATTTAGTTTTTAAGTGATCTTTCTTGAAGCTGGAGAATATATTGGGGTGGGTGGCGAAAGAAGCATCGGGGGAGACTATTGTAGTAGTTCAGAGAGAAATGGTGGTGACTTGACCTGAGGTGACAGCAGGTGGCATCTGAGAAGTCCAGGAATGTGTGTTATTCCAGAAGCTGGGGGCAACTTTCCAACAGAAAACTCGAAATTAAACAATACGGAAAGAAAATCAAAGTAGCAGACGGTAGGCAATAGAGTTGTGGGAACAGTGCCACCGCCAAGTTGCTGTGGGTAAGAGCAAAATCGGGATCCATTTTATACAGAACGTGCGCAGTACTAAGAGATTAAAATAGGGTGTCAGCTGTGGAGTAGAAAACTTTTTATGACTGGACATGAAGTAGCACATGGTCAAGGGCCATTAATAGAGGAATAGCATGTTTAACCTTATGATCAAGAGTCTAAAATGATGGCGTGAAATTCCTTTAAACCCTGTAACTGGGAATAGCATTAGTCTCAGACATTAGGAAGAGCAGATGAAAATTTGAGATCCCCAACGTCACTCAATTAGAATACAGCTGTCTCAAGAGAATGACAAAGGAAGATTATCATGCTTTACTAACCTACTCTGTGTGTATGTTTTTAGCAGTCTCCCAGTTAGGAAAATTTGTAATTACACATGTTCTTTAAAAAGAGATACAACGGGCACTCCTGGGGATAAATGCAATATCCAGAATATATACACATTTTATTTTATTTTGTTAAAATATTGTAAGGTTGCTCAAAAAAAAAAAAAGAGATACAATGACATGCTTGAAGTTATAATTTTAGTACTCTGCCACATATGTAAAAAAAATAACTTGTTTATTAGTATTTGATGCAATAACCTTTTTTATTCAATTTTATAACATAAATCCACCTTCTCAAGATAATGAAGAGCTCTTGATATTAAATGTATGAACTTTGTCTTCTACACAGTCTGTTTTGTGGCCTGTGGTTCCCAATGTAACACTACTTCTAAACCACTATCAAAACAATGATCGATATCTTTAATGTTATTACATTAAGAACATATTTATCATTTTCTTTAAAAAAGCAAAGAACTTCTCTCTGACATGTTCTGCATTTTTTTAATGTTATAAAGCATATTTCTTTGATTCTAAGAGATGTTTTGGTTTGCACAATGGGCTTGGATAGACCACTACATTTGATTATGTCTAGTGGTCCTTAAGATTCAGTCAGAGGGCCTAAGCTTTGACTTCATTTTTCAGAATAAACAAATTTTATTGCTGCTCAAATGGAATCATTTAGTTTACATTTAAAATTTTAGACCAAGATTCACAAACCAAAATATCACATGAATGTTCTATGTGCTGTTTGTTCCTTCCTGAGACGTGAAAGTCAAATTTATAATGCTAATATTTCTCTGGACATGTTCAGAGTGATATACATTTTTTTTGAATAGGAAACAGATCTGTCTGTAAATATGCTTGTGTCCTATTTAAATGAAGAAAGGCAGCCATACTGAATTCAAGACATGGACTATACAATTAGGAATACTTTAATATATTAGAAAGATATTGTCAACTTTTCCTTTACATAACTAAATTTAGCAAGCACATTGTAAAAGTCTTCAAGGAAGGGTCTGCTAGTGGCTGCATAGAATGAAAACGAGATTAAGTCCGTGTTCTCCAGGAACTGAAAACATACAAAGCAAAATACATTATAGAGTGTCTTCATTAAAGCTATTAGTAGGCACCAGAAAACAGAAATGTACGAATTTATGATTGAATTTGAATACTGAAAACAGCTTGTTCTTCAAAACAGGAATCTAAAATATAATAACACACACATAGAGGAGAGAGACCGCCTGATTTGTCAATTATAAGTATATATAAATATTATGAATTTATATAATTAGTATTGATTATAAGTACATATCAATGCATGTTTTTCTTCCAAATAAATAAAAGACTGTCATCTCAACAGTATAGATAGAACCTCAGTTCATGAATTTCTTGATTTTTTTAATGTGCATAGACATTTTTAGTCTGGTTTTCAGCTCTAATATAAATGTATACATACATTCTGGCATATGAGCCCTCATCACCCCCACAAACACACATACACCTGCACACCTTAGTGTAGACAAAAAATCTGTTACATCATACAAAACAAGGTTTATTTAAGTTAGTTTGAGATTTGTCCCAAATTGAAAACATCTTAAAGCCTTGCCAAAGCTAGTATATTTGCTATAAGAATAAAATCTCAAGTTAATTTCTCACTATGTAAAAGTAGAGATATCCCACATTGGCCACGGTGGTGCCAAGGCTGCCTGACCAGGACGGTGCACGGCCTCCTCACCGGAAGCACCAGTGTGCGTGGGGAGCATCTGTTGATGTATGCCACCTTTAATAATTTAGTATGTTGACTTACACTTTCCACTCGGGTAGTCTCGTCTTAACAGCAGTAAATACAGCTACACAGCGGTGAGGAATGGCAATTGGCTGAGGGCACTAATTACAGTGCCTTGACTTGAATTGAAATTGCTAAACAGCAAATGAGATTACCCGTCTAAAGATAACCTTAATTTAAACGCGAGGCCACATTTATCTCATCCAGAATGTAATTTTCCAGAGGTGTAGAAAAATACAATTTTAATGGAAATTCATTGTTTAAAAATATAATTAGAGTCCCTGGTCCCTCCCTCAACCCCCTTCAATTTTCTTCTTCGGGTGAGATCTGCAGACTGATTTAGAGGTCAGAATGAAAGCATTCAGATTGTGTCCTCACAGCCAGACTTTACTTGGGGTACCATCTTCATTTTTAATGATTAACAGCTGGCTGCTGGAAAAGTAGATGCCAAAAGGCTGGGAGAGGAAAAAAGAAATGCCCTTCCCCAACCACTAGAAAGAGCCTCACAAATAATCAGAACTCAGTTCCACCATTTGATTTGTAAAGAAAGAAAAAGCCCAGAGAAGCCAAGTGATTTTCCCAGGAACACAGAGCAACATGGTAGCAGTGCCCAGTGGAGGAAGATGTCAGTCTGGGACTTGTAGTCTAAAAATCTACAAATCTCATCTTATACTTTTAATTCTGTGGAAGGCCTCTTACTAAAATGGAAATGGAAATAATTCTGACCTCATAGGTCAGTTAGAATACACACATGCCTGATATACACATGTGTCAATAAAAGATATATTTCATTGTCAATGACTTCCTAAGATCGGAACCCAAATGTCCAGACTTCCGGCTCATTTGCTTCTATTATACCTCTGTCAGCCCTGAGGCTATGATCATGTCTTTGTGAATCACACCAGAAGCTTGGTATACATTTAAGTCAAAGAGGTCAAGGGAAGAAGAAATCACTGTGAACTAGCATTGCTGAGTTAGTGATATACATGAAAACTCATTTTGCTAATAAACAATTACTAATAAAACTACTGGAACTTATAAATGTCAAAGTTTAAAAAAACAAAACAACAACTATCTGTAGCCAGGCATGGCGGTGCACATCCACAATCTCAGTGACTCAAGAAGGATGAAGTAGGAGGATTGCAAGTTGGAGGAAAGCCTAGGCAACTTAGCAAGACCCTGTTTCAAAATAAAAAATAAAAAGGACTGGAGATGTAGCTTGGTGTTAGGGAACCACAGCCTTCAGTCCCCAATCCCCCACCATCACCACCACCACCACACATTATTTCACCATTTGTTTTATGACTAAAAGTATTCAGACAAAACAAAACAAAAAGGGCTGGGGGTGTGGAGCAGTGGTATAGCACACACTCAACATGCTCAAGGTCCTGGGTTCAATGTCCAAAATTTCAGGGGAGGGCAGGTGGGAAAAACAAAAAGCAAAAGAGGTGAACCACTGAGAATTGAAGAATAGCAATTTCAAGATGAAGTTCCTCCTATAATCACACATACGCTTGACATACTTAGGACCCCTGACATGCATCACTGCACGTGCACATGGTAGAAGTTTAGTCTCCCACAGTGGTGGCCTAGGCAAAGGCATGCTGAACTCCCTAAGGAAATTAAAATTTATAGTTCTTCTGAGAGTAGCAACTAAGAGGTGGGCTAATTTTTAAATTTTTTTTATTTTCATTAATGAGTCAGGAAAGGAATAAATAACAAAAAGGAAGGCAGGAAAACAAGAAAGAAGGAAAACAAGAGGTAGTTAAGTCATGATGATCGTTAGGCAACAGGGTTCCTTTGTAGACAAAAGTTAGGTAGCCTCAACCAGTGGCTAGCATGAGGCTGTGGCAGAGTAGGAAAAACACTTGAATTAGAAGGAAGGAGTTCTAGTTTCAGTCTTGCCAGTATGTAACTGGATGACTTTTGGTAGACATTTTAAATTTCTAATTCTATGTATAAAAATGAGAAAATTTCCTCATCTGTGTGAAAATGAGATGTTTTTTTTCAGATTACCACTAAAATAACTTTCCAAATTCCCTGAATCCATGAATATTCCCAACTCCATATCCCAGAGATAAATTCCTACTGAAGAAAAGAAATCCCATATTCTCAGTGTACAAATTGAGGGAGACAAACTGACCATTTTCAATTATAATAGACATTTTACTACTGGATCCTGAAGCTCCAAAATGTTCAACTTTCTAGAAGGGAGTCTTTTCACCCCCTTCAGTGCTGGGGATTGAGCCAGGCACCTTGTGTATGCTAGGCACATGCTATATCCTCAGCCCTTAGAAGGGGTCTTGAGTAGCAATTGATCAGGTTTCCCCATGCCTTGATGGTATTTCTGGTCTAAGAGAAGTAAAAGATGTCTGTGTTTGGTTGTACTGCATAGACTCCAGATCTCTGATTTCCTCTTAATAAAACAAACTAGGCACTGTTTGCAGCAGAACTACTCTAATAATAATCATTCTAGCCCCCATTTTGTACAAAGTGTTTTGGAATAAGTAACAACTCCTCCTCCCCATATAGATAAATTAGGAAAGCTTTTTTACTTCTCAAAAACATTCTTATTACTCTTCATATTTTCAAATTTCTCCAAATAGCATTTGATGTCTCAGTCTCAAGTCTACGATGAATCAAGAGAATAGACCTAAAGTTGAGAATACACTAGTATTACTTGTTTTCCTATTTGAAACCAATAAGGAGTGAAGGAAAAGGTGAAGGAGGGTAGAAGGAGGAAAACTGAATTGGAAAATGTAAGACTCATTTCCTTATCCGAATTGAACTCGGTCCCTTAATAGGACTTGCAGGGACCATATCTCACCTTAGCACCAGTTCTGGCACATAGTGAGTATTGAATAAATGTTTGTTGGGGGAATGAAAGCTACTAAATTTAGACATTTAGCCAATAAGGAAAGAACATCTAATTTGTTCAGGGATTTGTTGGATTATTGATAGGATATGTGAATTTAATCTTACCAAAGTTTACTTCTTTCTAAACTAGTTGTATATCTCCTATCTTCCTCCATTATGGCTATGTTTTCTCTTTAAAAATATTGGCAATGTGCAAATTTCCTCTAACAGGGAAAACAAAACAGTGCTCATTTCCTGACAAAGTACTCTGAGAAAATGCTGATTTAACTTTTGAATAGACTAAACTACAACAATGAAAGAGAACGTTTCACCAAAGGCAGTTTTGAGACCGATGTGCATAGGAGCCTAGTTTTCAATACACCAGACTGGGCTACTGGAAAAATCTTCATTTCAAGTATGGGAATCCATTGTCTCCTCTCATGTCTGGTCCTCTCTATTTTGGTCTTTTCTGGTGGAGCTATACTGCTTGGGCTTAGACTTGGACCTAGCAATCTAAATATAGATCTAGGTTCTATAACCTTTGCTAATTTATTTTCTTTCTGTGAGTTTTGGTTGGTTCATTTATGAAAAGGAGAGGCTTGGACAATTTGCTGCTGAAGTACTCTTAGTGCTCTGTGCTGCTGCCCCCTAGAGGGCAATACAAGGACTGGGATACAATATTTCATAAGCATCAGGAAGAATGGAATAAGGTGACCTATATTTCTCAGCTAGAATTTGGAAGTGGAGGTTGACTAAGCAACTGATTGCCGTTGATCACAAAAGAGAAACAGAACTTGACCTTGGCAGAAATATCTGACCAGGCTTGATAGTTCTGTTAGTTGAGGCAGCATAATAGCAAGTGACCATTAGCACAGGACACATTAGGTGAGAAAGAGTTTGTTCTAGTTAATGCCTGTGGTTGGCATTCTGCCACAGAAGTCCTAGTCTAATCCTTGAACCTAAAAATATGTTGTCTTGTCTTGCAAAAAGAACTTTGCAGATTCAATTAGGTTAAGGATCTTGGAATGGAGAGGTTGCCTGTTTTGTTCAGGTAAAGTCCTTTTAAAGTCTTATAAGTAGAGAACCTTTCCCAGGAGCAGAAAACAAAAGAGACAGCAGTGTGAAAACTGGTCTTACTCTTGCTAGTTTTGAAGCTAGAAGCGGCCATGAGTAAAGGATTGTGGATAGTATCTGAAGGCTGGAAAAGGCAAGGAAACATTCTCTCTAGAGATTCCAGAAAAACAAAATAGAAGTTCTGTTAACAACCCTTATTTAAGCCTAGTGAGACTGTTTAACTTCTAACCTCTGGAACTATAAAATGATAAATTATTATTGTTTCAAGCAACTAAGTTCGTGGTGATTTGTTACAGCAATAATAGGAAATTAATAAAGTGTCATTAACTGAAAGTGTCCAAAGTCACTCAGTTCTTATGTTGAAGTGAGCAAAGATATTCTGTATATTTAGAAAGAAAAAGACTGATTTTGTAACTTCAAGGATTTTCTCATCAACATAATTTATTTAGTAAAACTCAGTCTCAGTGAAGGACCTAACACTTTCTCACAAGCCTTGAAAAAAGACATGAACTTCCAAAATTTGATTTTCAAAGAGCAGCAAGAAAGGAAAGAAGATCAGTTGGGGTTAGGGACTTTCCCCAAGATTTGTAGGTTCTTGATCCGTTGGGTTCCACATCTATAGATTTTTACCAAATGCAAATTCAAAATATTTTTAAAAGATTGCATCTGTACGGAGCATGCACAAATTTTTTATGTGTCATTATTCTCTAAATAATAAACTGCATAACAACTATTCACATGCAATTTATATTGCTTTAGGCAATATAAGTAATCTAGACATGATTTAAAGCATATTGGAGGATGTGCATAGGTTGTATGGAAGTACTACACCATTTAACAAAAGGGACTTGAGTATCCACAGATCATGTTATCTGCAGGGGTCCTGGAAGGAATCCCCCAGGGATACCAAGGTAATACCTGCTATATATTCCATAAGTTGGTGCCTTAAGGCTATGTCTAGAACTCTGTCAACTTGTTTTGCTGTCTTGGGAGCATACACTGTCCGACCTAGTGGTATTAATCCTATACTGTATATTGCCAATGAAAACTTAGGGATGAAAAGATACATATTGGTAGGATGGTGGGGGCTAAAGGAATAGAAATGAGAGGAAGGAATAGACATAGGCACTTTTTTTAGTTGTTTAAATTTCTCAGAGATGTAAGCATTCAAGGTTTTAAAAATTGAGAGGCATCTGTGATAGCTATACGCATCATTCTCTCTATGGATCTCTACCATCTGCCCCTCTTTTTCTCTGTTCTTCCTCTATGAATGTCTTTGCTTCCTGTTTCCCTATGCTTTCCTGCCTTCTACTGTCCTGCCCTTTGCCTGTAAAGTTCAGTGATAGCCAGAGGTGTTATTTTATTCCATCACTGTACTCCTTCTGAATCATATAACCCTTAGAAATAAAATAAAAGGTTTTCTATAAAAAAGAAAAGGTCTATTTAGAGAGCAGTCCTATGCTTCCACATGAAGTATAGTTGAGCAACATCTATAATTGATTTATAAACCAAATCAGAAACCTGTGACAGCATTTTGTTACATGGTGTGAATAAAGCTTAACAGATGACTATTTAGCTGACTATCTCCTCCTGTGGACTGTTTTTCATCGCCATATCTTTCCTCACCTCCCTCCTCCTTGCATTATAAATTAGCACCACTTCCTAGCACCTCTCAGACACAACAGATGTAATGCCATCAACATTCTGATAATGCTAAAGTCACCAGGAGCTCCAGGCATACTGTTTGCTGCCAGCAATCCTATGTTTTTATTATAAGTTTTTCTCATTTCCTAACGTATTGGCCCATATGTGATATATATTACACAGAAATATGTGGACTACCATACCAATAGCTGAATGGGCCACGAACCAAAATGAACAAGTGGAAACATCTGCTCACCTTCAGAAGTCATTAATTAATGAAGAGTTCTGAAAACCAGCAAGCACCATAATTCACCACAGCTCTTAACATCTCATCAACTGTAAGTTCTAGACTCTTCATCAACCTATGGATTAGTACCAAGACAATATTCCAATGAGAAGCTTCCTCTTTCAGATTTCTGGTGACTTGGTTTGTAAGACATGCTCTCTCCTTGGTGAGTTTGCTGAAAGAATATCCCATGAGATTGCAAGAGCCATGCAGAAGTAAAAGGTATGGAAGTGTGGAGAGAAAAAACACACATGCACATATGTACAAAAAGAGGATTTAATTTGATTCATAAGTACTACAGGGAAGCAGGCCTGGTCCCCAGTAACTGTGTGTCAAATGAAAACATTGGGGATTAGTTTCTCCAAATATTTTGAAAAAGAATGATTTTAATGTATCACTTTTCAAGAAAGAGGATTCCCTGATCCAGTAGGATTGAGAAGCACTACATCTTGTATTCCCTTTGTACTCAGTGATTCATAATGCAATTAGCATGTTCAATGTCTGTAAGGCCCCATGATAAACCCAAACTCACTCAGCTATAGATCCAGCTGCACTGCAGCCTTGTGAGATACTTTTCATTGCAGGACCCAGCTAAGCCACACCTGAATTCCTGACTCAGAGGTTGGGAGATATCAACATTGCTGATTCAAATCTGTAAATTTCGGGTTCTTTGCTATGCAGCAATTAGCAATGCTGATAAACTAGCTGTGCCATGAGAAACTTGCTCTAGGAGGTGCTAATAGGATGTTTAAGGTTATTTCATACACACTTTTTAAATGTGTGAGATAAAGCAAATCATTGGAAAACAAAAGAAATTCTGTACTAAATTGTCATTAAATTAAAACAATTGAGCCATTTTGCCATATTTAATGAATGGTCTACAAAACAAACTCAAGTGGGAAAGACAAGCACAGAGTTTTAAACACTTTGGACAGACACAATCTATTGTGAGTACGCACTGCAAACTAAACTCTATCCACTGAGGCAAGGTCCTCAAAAGACCTCTCCTTGACCGTGCGTCTTTATACCAGACTTGCTACTAAACTAACAGCATTAAAATTATATATCATTAGGATTGATCTTCCTTCTAATGCTTCCTTGACTCAAGTGAGCTTCAAATCATCAAGACAGTGCTGCCACTGTGACGCTCTTATTCCATCAGTTACGGTCATAGCAGTGTAAAGAATGTGAAAATAATTTCAATGTCCTGAGAGTTCTGATAGCATACAACACACGCTTAATGTTACTATCATCATTACCTCTTTATCACACTTAATGAATATATACACGCACAAACAAAAAATAAATACACATTTGTCTGTCAATAGCAAGCTCAAGTTAATAAGGCTAATTTTCTAATAAAGATACAGAATGCACAAATGCAAATGAGCATTGTCTCCAAATAAATCATACTGAAGGCTCCATTTTCTTTTTTTTTAATGACTTCCTTTTGGAACTTTTAAAAAATAACCTTTTACAGATACTGCTATTATTATTATATTATATATATATATATTATATTATTATATTCTCTAATGGTAAAATATAATTTTTTATCCATCTCACTCAACATAATTTGCTTTGAATAACTTATAGCTGTTCAAAAGATAACATGCAATCTCAGAAGTTGATGATCTGCTGTGATATAAGACCTTGCCAAAACTGTCCCATGCAATATCGATACATCCAAACATGTACACACCCATGAGCGTGCATTCCTTTTATTTTTTAATTATAAAGTTACTCTAAAACAAATAAGAATTGATGTTTATTCATGTTGTAAGTTAAGTAAAGCAAAAAATTTAACAACAATCATGTCTTCTTATAAATATCAAGTGATTTACTAATGTAAATGCATAAGGAGTTAGACCCAAAAATTATTTTGTATTTGAGTGACAATGCACAATAAATTTGGGCAGATTAAATATTACCAACAGTGTTGTGTTGCAGTGAGAAACTGCTGAATGTTTACTGCATTAAATTAAACTTGCTTGTCTGAAGTAGCATCAACAGAAGGTGGGCTTTCAAGTTTACTTTCCTTCAAAGCACAGATAAGGACTATTAAAAGAAAATGTCATCCATACAAATCTGAATTTATCAAAAAGAAAAACTACAGGAAGGTTTTTTTTTTAATTTCAATACAGCATTTTCATGGTTTTGGTTTTCTAGTTTTGCATTTATTAAAAAACTATGACTGAGGAGAAAGATATGAGCGATAGCTCTGCTGTAATATAAATAACACTGAGCACTGTGTCAGAAAACTCCTGAGTTCTTCCATTTATTTGCCTCCCTTTATGGGCCTTTAGTTTCTACATCTGCAGCCACGCTAATCAAGATTAATGCCACTCGTTATTGGCATGCGGAAAAGGGTGTGGCAGGGGGAGGGGAGGAAGACGTTGGTGTTTATTGATGATTGATGTCTAGGGGAAAGTACTAGTGGAAGCAGGCAGGGTCTCTGATCGCACCCTCCCAGGAATACTGTTCAGGATGTATTCTATGTAAAAGGTGCACACTGCAGAGGGAGGGGCACAGAGAGCAGAAATAGCAAAGATACACACTTGGCAGTGTGATAACAAACCATCCCAACCAATGTGCTAACACTGTCCCATTTGCAAAATATGATTTCCTAAGGCACCTTCCAATCTCACATTCAATAGTTTTAAGGTATAATGCATTTGGGTCAAAGCCTTGCCTTGTTAATCCTAGGAATGGTGACATATTTATACATGTATGTGTTTTTGTACGTATGCATTTTTCACATTTTCTTCGGTGCAGAAAGTTCTTTCCCACTTTAGAGACTTTTGGCTGCTCATTCTTTTGCCTATAACCCTCTGCCCTTATGTTCACATTCACCATAAATGTCCAGTTCAAAACCATCTCCTTAGAGGGGGCTGTGAGTTCAACCCAACTATTCCCCAAAGCCACTTTCTCTCTAATTCTTATTTTATACCACATAATATCATTTGATCTGTTTCACCAAATTTATTACATTCTGCTATTTTTCTTAGGTATGTGTTTATAAGTTTTTTCCATCTTTTCCCATGGAAATGAATATGGCACGAGAGCAGGAATCTTACCTGTTCCATTCAGTTCTGGAAGCACAGTACCAACTATAGAAGGAAACACACGTAGGTGCTCAATAAATGCATGTTCAAGGAATAGTAGAGCAAGCACATTTCAGTAAGAAATCTTAGCACACAAATTCCAATATTTAGATTCATTATTTTGCCTAAATGAAAGGCACTGGGCTAGGCACTAAAAATAATAAGGAAATACTAATGTGTGTCATGCCAAAGGAGATAGTACAGTACAGGAATCATCAGACATTATTTGAATAATTAAATCAATAACTGTAACCATTAACTCTGAAAAGTGCTACCTGGGAGAAGCGGTTCCTAAGGTGTTAGGGAACTGAATGTGGCGACATTTGAGCTGCAGGAACCATAGCAATGAGAATGAAAGAGCATCCCAGGCTCAGGGAAGAGTGTGTACAAAGGCCCTGTACCTCAAACAGAGGGATGAGCCTTGGAAAAAACAAACAAACTGATGTAGCCGATGCAAAGTGGGCAAGGGAAAGCTAGAGATGAAGTTCGGCTAAAGGGAATAGGGAAGCTGGATCACCCAGGACTCTGAAAGTCATCCCAAGGAGTTTTGTCTCTATTCTAAGAGCAATCAAGAACCATTGAAGGAGTTTAAGAAGTGGGGAGAAATGAGGGTGTGGTAACATGATTCAATTTCTATTAGGAAAGAGGCTGAGTGCTTGCTGACAGATGAGTTAGCTGACTCTACAGTGTCTGGGTCATATGTGATATAACTTGCATTTGATTGGTGCTCATGTAGATGGAGAGAAGTTAAGACATTTAAGAGATATTTAGGGGATACTATCCGGTAATTTTGAAGGGGAAGAAATATAGAAGGCAAGATAGAAGAGAATGATCTTGTAAATACAAGTTCACCCCTAGAGAGAGAGAGAAAGCAGCAGACTGGGGCAGGGGGTGTCAACGTAGTGATATAAATGAACTTAATTTGGACACACAGAGTTTGGGGTGCCTTTGAGACATTCAAGATCAGCATCAAGCAGAGTATTCTTTGGGAGCTCAGAATAGCAATCTGGCCAAAGGAATGTGCTCGTGAGTAATTCAAGCTATGGGCAAGAATGGAATGGCATGGGATTGCATAGATGAGCTCAGAGTCCTGAAAGAACAGCCCAGTGGATGTGGACCCAGAGCAAAGTCTCAGATAACTGGTGGGGGGTGTAGTGTGAGTGCCTAGGAAAAGCTGTGTATATCACATCAACAGGGCCTGGTTAGGTGAGCACTAAGCTTTTCTTAATTCATATTTTGTTAACAACTTCTCCTTTCAAATATTCATCACCGCCTCTTAAAAACATCATAAAAAGTAATTTGGTTGGAAAAAGCAGAGTATGTGTGGGAATGGGAGAAGGCCTGAGGAGATTTAATTCTTCATATATTTGGTAAGGTATTAAGAATTCCACAGTTTTTATTTCTCTTATTCTCTGAAGCCATATTCAATATTAGTATGGAGGGAAAGGCTTTATATTTGCATAGTGCATGTGCTAATTATCAACCTATTGCCTCTCAGCTACAAAAATCTACCCTTCATTACTTGTTGCGCAGGAGTCTTTCCAACAGGCATGATGCTAAATTATATCAGTAGAACGTGATGGAGGGACACTTCAGAAGGAGGTCTTTTTTTTTTTTTTTAAGAGAGAGGGACAGAGAGAATGAGAAAGAGAGAAACAACTTCATTTAGTTTTTCACATGGCCTTAGTTGCTCCAACACTTAGTTGTGTACATGGTGCTGGGGTTTGAACCCGGGTCCTTGTGCTTGCCAGGCAAGCGCCGAAACCGCTGAGCCACCGCTCCAGCCCCAGAAGGAGGTAATTTGCTAGTGTTCTGGCATGCTTCCTGAATCAGGGGCCACCGGCGGTGCAGCATGGGGGTACCCAGTTTTGTACATTCCCTCAACTGGCTCAGAGCCAAAGCTCCAGTTCAACAGACAACAGAAGGAACCAATCCACCCACTGCCTTGATCTCAGATTTCTACCCTCTAGAACTATGGGACAATAAATGTCTATTTTGTAAGCCACTCAACTTGTGGTACTTTGTTATGACAGATGTAGGAAACTCTTATTGTGGGTCTGAGGTATAGTCTGAGATTCTGAATTTATATCACGTCTCAGGTGCTGATGCTGGTGGTCTTTGGATAATACTTTGTGCAGCAAGGGGACAGTATACAAGAGATGCCACTGTACCTTCCACCCTTGCCTCTTGCTGTCCTAGTTAAAGAACTAACTCCAATCTGGCCATTGACCCAGAACCTATGCAAACTGACTCAGAACAATGAAATGACTTTCTAGTTGTCATTGAAGGAAGACATCCCATGTTGTTAAAAGGGAGGTGGAGGCCCACCATGGTTCATCTACAAATGTAAATTAAGAGAAACAAGCAGGGAAAGCCAGCTAGTAGTTAGAATGAAATAACACATGTGCAGATATAGTTGAGTCTGTTTAGTGCATAAGGTGAAAGAAACTCCAACTTTAGGTGCTTTTGAGCAGACCTGAATCTGGAAATGCCTCCCATCACCATCTGTATGGGGCCTGATTTTGCTATGCCAACCATTTTAACTTTTATGGTTCCTCCTTTTCTATTTTGCATGTACACTCATCGCATTTCCTCTTTGATTTCCCTTGTTATCTTTCAGTATATACAGCAGTTAAATACAGAATCAGCCTCAGGACCGAACTCCATCTGCCCAACAGATGTCTATCATCCATTCATTTGTTCATTCATTTCATTTCTTCATAGCTTATTCACAAATCATAAACAATTAAGTGTGTCTGTTAATGGACATACCAACACATACCTAGTGCCTAGTGCCACTAGGAACACCAAGCTCTGATGACTAAGTTCCATCCACACATCAGTTCCAACATTTTCACTGCAAGAAAACTCGACCAGGCAGTGGGTGGGAAAAAAGAGACACCGGTGAAAAGAGAAATATGAATGGATTTCTCCTCACAAAAATTCAAAAAGCTGGGTCTCCCAATGGCAGGCTAGTTATTATTTTGATATATGAAGGTCATGTGCACATGTCTGTGATATATGAAGGACAAAAACACATGCAAATGTGCACACACATGTGCAGAACTGGGCAGAGTAGGGAAGCATATCACGAGAAGTAAAAAGGAAGCCATTCACTTATTTAGTCCAGAAAATGTAAGTGGGTGGAGGAGTAAAGGAGAACTGTTATTTTTTAAATGAATTGCCCTGACTTGAAAAAGGAAAGCAATTATTTCCTGAGTTTTGCCCACGTCTAGGCATGATTCCAGGCACCTTCGTGTGCTTTCTTATTTCTCATTTACTTCTCTCTAACAATGTGCCAGGTAGGAATCACTAAAGGTCAAGAACGTCACCTAAAATCACACAAGTGGCATATGGCAGAGCCAAGTCTAAAAGTTATGTCCATGCATCACCAAAATCCATGTATTTTGTACTCTAACACACCACTATTCATGAGACCATGCAAGAGCAGAAACAACTCACAGCTACTGGGACAGGAAGCTAGTTAGGCAATCCAGAGGCTGGACCCTTCAGGGAAGGGACCTGTGGCTAACAGGAAGGAGGCACTAGAGAGTTGAGAGGGATTTTAGTCAACATTTTTGTTTCTGTGACCCAAGGACCTGACAAGAGCAATTTTAGGAGGAAAGTTTGTTTGGGGGCTCACAGTTTCAGAGGTCTCTGTTCCTTGGGGCTTGAGGTGAGGCAGAACATCATGGTGGAAGAGAGTGGTAGAGGCAAGCAGGTCAAGGCATAGCTCCAGGAAACAGAGAAACTCCACAAGAAATACAGTATATATACCCCAAAGAGCCCCCAGTGACCCACCTCCTCTAGCCACACCAGACCAGTCTCCAATTATCAGTGGCTTAACTCACTGGTTGGGTTAAGGCTCTCATAAGCCAATCATTTTACCCTGAGTCTTCTTGCATGGTCTCACACAAGTTTTTGAGAGACTCCTCACATCCAAACCATGACAGGAGGCATTCATTAGGCCGTCTTCTTCCACCACTGAACACAGGCCCACAGAAATAGACCTCTATAGCTGTGGTTAGAATTGGTGCAGCCATAGGCTGGACCTTAAAAATTTCAGGCATCAGAAAAGAGTGAATTTGGGGAGCCTAATACCATTCAAAATATTTAAATATTATAAATCAAGCAAACTGATAATTCCCACCATCCTTTTTAAACAAAGGTACCTTCAAAACAACTAGGAAAGCCAGGCTCTTATTTGGCTTTCTTCAACCTCTCACAGTGCCATCTTTGGCAGACCCTGGAGTGTTAACCTATGACCTCATCCCTCCAAGACCATCCCAAGTTCTGCATCCTTCTCTTCCTACTCCCAGCTCTAAAGCACATCACATCAAGAGGGGCTTTGTGCTAATTACCATGGACATCTGTTCTCAATGTCAAAGCTCCATTCTCTCATCTCTTCCTACACACACTGCCTTTGGGCCACCCTGGAGGGACACAGCATTGCTCTTTTCTGTGCCTAGGCAGAGGCTCCACGATCTCTAGAAGCAGCCTCGACTTCATTAGGGCAGTTAGTTCCAAGATCTTGTTCCTTAGACTATGGTACAGGATGAGAATATGGGTCCCTATTCATCCATGGATTTTTTTTTTCCTCTAAGAGAGAAGAACAATGAGAGAGAGAGAGAGAGAGAGAATCAAATTTTTATTGAGTTTTTCACATGACATTTGTTGCTCTGACACTTAGTTCTATACGTGGGTGCTGAGGTTGAATCCCTGTACTTGAGCATGCTGGGAAAGCACTGTAACCACTGAGCCACTGCTCCAGCCCCCCATCCATGGAATTTTTTATGCCATGGAGTGGAACACAGTCACAGGAGGGCTGGAGTGGAGGTCTCTAAATCACATGGCCTAGGGTGAGGTCCTTCTTTCCCATATCTAAGGTCAATACTATTGAGGATCACATATATCTTTTGCAAGGGGAGGAGAAAATTTGGTTTGTGGTAATCAACTTTACTAGAATGTTAAAGCTCATCAGCAGTTCTCAGCTTCAGCTCCACTGTGCGTTCAGACCTCCGTGAGGAAGTCTAAAAATATACATATAAGCCAAGTGTGGAGGAACACACCTGTAATCCCAGAGGCTCAGAAGGCTAAAACAGAAGGATTGCATGTTCAAAGCCTTCCCTAGCAACTTAGCAAGATCCTACCTAAAAAAACAAAAACAAAAACGAAAAAACGAAAAACAAAACAAAACAGAGTCTGGGGATGTGACTCTGTGATTAAGTGCCCGTGGGTTCAATCCCTGGTACCAAAATAAACAAATAAACAAACAATAAAATAATAAAAATAAAAATATGCATATACCTGGTCCAACTTTGAGAGAATCTGATTTAATTGATATGGAGAGAGAACTATGCATTCAAAAGTCTACAGTGCTGCCCAGAGGACATTAATGTTTACCCAAGGTTGCAAATCACTATTAGTTACATAACAGAATGTGCCAGGAAACAATTCATTCTGTGCCAGCCACGTGTGCATCTGCAAAATTTTAACAATCACTAAGAGGTAAGCGTGAGGAGGAGGTGGTGGAGATGAGACCTTGGGGTAACACTGTATCCATGCCTCATGTACCAAACTTCTCTCCAGGAGTAATGAGATGTGAATTCTTTGGGCAGTTTGGGGACTGAATTCACTTATTTGTTTTTCATGGATGTTTCCTTTATTTCAAATTCTTCCCACATGCCTGCCTGTCAAAGCCTGCTACCTGTTTTCAACTACTGGTTTTGATTAAAGTCTTGTTCCTACTTTGGGCCAGAGACTCTTTGAGGATCATGCCATTGGCCTTCACTTTCTTGAGAGTGGAGGAGCTGAGGGAGGAAGGGAAAGGAAGGACCTGCAGAGAACAGACTGCTCTGCTCCCTTCCTCCTGCACTGGCCCAGCCACACTCCTCCCCTGGTCTCACCTCTTAGATGCCTATCCCATATCCACACACTTCTTCTTTCCCCAAGGCCCTGATTTTGCATCATCAGAGTTAGCCTGGTTACTGGCAACGAGTAAAAAGTGGGGAAAAGTATTTCATTAATGCAAGCACAGAAATACACACTGATTAAATGCCTTCCTCACCAGCAACCTCAGACCCCTTCTTTATCTCCATCTGTGTTATAAAAGCACAACTTCCCTGAGGCTCTACTGGAAATTTCTAGTTAGAACCACTCATTACCTATTTTATTTTCAGACACTTTTTTTCTTCTAATAGCTGAGTGCTATTAGAGGCTAAATGCATTAATAAAATAATGAAACAAATTACATGCATTACTCATTCCTATTCACCACCCAAGAAAAATGCTAAATGTGACCAGAGAAATAGATCTGCCTTTAATTCTCTTCTAGGCTGAAGGTTTAGGCAGATACTGCACTTAACCAAACTTTTTTTTAAAGCAAAGATTATTAGATTTGGGTTACGTATACCTCTCAGGCCTACATGCAAGGACAGTGAGAAGGAAAACAAATTCTATATTTTTATTGTTTCTATTTACTATCTCTCAAACTGCCCAAGAAGGTATAACATCTCTTTCCAATATTCCTCCCACCTTATAAAGAATGGCAAACTTTTTAGCCAACATAAATATTATTACTGCCTTACCATGAGAATAGAAATACCTTTAGGCACTAAGTGAAAAAAATCTCAAAATTGTTTTCCAGGAAGCCTTTACAGCTTTCATTAATAACTAATCAAGGTGCATTCTTTTTATGCCTTCAACATATTTCCTTGAATGGCATAGCCCTAGCATCACAAAAGGGTATATTTCTCCTGTTGAGATGCTCTGAAATCAGAAATGCCAACACTATTAGGGTTATATGTATATTTTTAAATGCAATGAATCTTTTGTAGAGTTCATATTCTATTACATTGGATAAAACCTACAGATCAAAAAAAATTACACGATTGCACATGATTTGGTGGACTATAATTAATAATACAGTTTAAAAATCTACTGATCAAATAATGATATATTTATTTAAATTAAAATCCATCTTATTTCATTCTCTAAGATGTTTCATATTTTCAGTCTTTTAATATACATTATATCTACTTAAACTATGACTAAAATATTTAGATTTAAACTTAAAAAATGTACAAGGCAGTCCTCTACCTCCAGGAAACATAGTATATGTACTTTTCCCTATTCCTCTAGTTGCTAGAAAAATTCTTGGACAATAATGTCCACAGATCTGAAATAAATGTCAGAAGACTCTGGAAGGTAGAGAGAAGGGAAAATGACCAGGGACCCAAGGATTCGATTTTGGGAGTTCCTTAGGGTTTTTTTGTCCTGTTTCCTGTTTCAGACATGGAGCTAAAGAACTTAGTAACTAAGAATCACCAATGGCATAGACCCCAAAAAGACCCACTTAAAAGAAAAAGAGACTGCTTCCTACTTATGACACCAAACATGCAGTTCCTCCACTACCCAGGCACCAACTGGATGTTCCACGGTTCAATTACAACACTAGCTACCCAGAATCAGTACAGACCCCACAGGTAAGGGGATCAGTCCCACAACACTGTCCTCCACTGCAGGTACCCATCACAAAGAATGGCAAGCTTTTAGCTGCTTCTAGTCAGCTGTCTATAAAATAAGGGTTCCATGTCCCCTTCTTCAGGTTTCATAATTAGCTAAACCAGCTCATGTAAATATGGAAACATTTACCTAAGTTTACTAGCTTATTACAAGGGATGCAACTCAAGAATAGCCAGATGGAAGAGATGAACAGGTCGATGTATGGGGTCAGGGTGTGGCATGGTGCTTTCATGTCCCCTCTAGGTACAAAACCCTAACACTTCCATATGTTCACCTATCCAGATTTCTCTGAACCTCACATTCCTTAGGATCATTATGGAGACATCACAGCATAAGCACGATTGATCAAATCACAGACCACTGATGAGTAGGTCATTCTTCAGTCCCTTTCCTCTCCTGGGGTTGTTTATGTCAGAGGGAGCTAGAAGTTCCAACCTTCTAATTACATGCTGGTTCCTCTGATAACCAATTTCCATAGTCCAAGAGATACCCATTAATGGTTGAAAGGGGCTATGATGAATAACCAAGGATGCTTCTCTCACTCCTATCACTCAGTAAATTCTGAAGGTTTCAGAAGCCAGGAACTAGAGGCAAAGATCAAATGTATATACTTCTCATGATATCACAGTATCCCAAAATCAAAGCTTCTGCAGTCAAAGGACCAGAAAAGGGGAAGCCTATTGATGCAGAAATTGTTGTTAGATAATAGGCACTACACTTTTATTGTAGACAAATATCATCAGAAAAAATTGTGCCTCTATCCTCATTTAAGGCAGCAAAAGCTGAGGGTAACCTGGGAGACTTCCACCCTGTGAGGCTATAATGAGGTGTCTAATGCCACACCTGGGTGGCATCAGAGAGGGATAAGGAGGAAGCCAAGACTTTGATCCATACAGGAGGGAGGAAGCAAGAACAACATGGATGACACTTGAGTGATGGAAGTGTTCTGTATTTTGACTGCAGCAGGGGCAACATCTTGGTTGGAATGTTGTACTATAGTGTTATCAGATGTCACTATTGTGGTGAAAGAACATAGAGATCTTTTTGTGTTATTTTTTATATGTGAAATGCATGTGAGTTGATGATTTTATCAGAATAAGCATATTAATGTGTAATACGCTGCATGATATTCTGAAATTCTGTTGGGAGTGTGTATACGTCAAAATGTTTAAAAACTACTGATCCAGAAGATTGGTGGACAGAAGCAAAGGAGGCACGGTGACCCTGGGGCAGTTCTGCCTTCTGATGACTGCTTTGGTTCACAATTCACCATGTGAAACGAGCTATTTGTGACATTTGTATTCTAAAACATCACAACTAAAAGAATGAATGGTGAAGAGACTGAATTTAAAAAATAAAAATATTAAGTTGGTTTTTACCTCATAGATTATTCTTATTTACCATTCATGAAAGATTCAGAGAGCTGCACAGTATAGAAAGAAAAATAAGTTTGATGATGTAAGATCTTAAATATGATGGATGTGAAAGAGAATTGCTAAGCTTTCTGCCGGGCTCTGTGCCTGTCTCTGATTAGGATCCACTGCCCCTGGCTCAACCACGCAAAACCTTGGGCCACTGCACAACTGAGGTGCATGCATGGGTTAAGTAAGAGCAAATGTCACAAGCACACCAGGCCTTTTTTTTTTTTTAAATGTGTATATTTCCCCTTTTGGTTGTATTAAACATTATCAGACACAGCAGGTGTTACAAATTAAGAGTAACTACCTTCTCTTGGCCTAATTCTGGCAGTATACACAGCACCAGAACAGCTGAGAAAAAATAGAAACCATTCATTTGCCCAAGCCCTGATTGATATGGTTTTGATAAACAAACAAAACAATGGTCACAAAATTTCACTCAACTACTCATTACCTCTGATGAACACATAGATATACTGTTGTAACAGGCAGTCAATTGGGATTTTTTCCAGTTCTCCTACAATTGTGCTTAAGGTCCAGGGTTGAGAATAAAGGAACTCAGTTCTCCATGGCTGAAGTTCAAGGTCCTATGCAATTTGTAGGGCACGAGGCTTTCTGAGAATGGCCAAAGCACCATCTGTCACACCAACCTTGCCGCTCCCTTCCTTCTCAATATAGCTGACAAAGTGGTGAGAAAGATAGGGATATGGTTAGACACTGTAGACTTTGTAGACTTCATTCAAAGCAGCTCTTTACATCACTCATCCCCTCTGATGGACAATGAAAGAGCATCCTATTTTCTGAGCTAACTTCCCTTGGGTTTGGTATTCATAACCTTCAGGCGAGCATTTAAATCAATAAGTCAATGACAGACAAGTATTGAGAGGTGGAGATGTACCAATCAGGAAATACCATCAAGTGCATGGCTTTGTGGCAGGGACAGTGGTCCTTACCAAGTATTCTATGTTTTCCTGTGTTTCCCTGGCAGAATTGAAATTAGCCTTGATCATGTGATGAGCTCTGGCTATGCACTGTGGGAAAAAGTGACTTACCCTTCTGAGCTAAGCCATCAAAGGGCAGGAGGACAACACTGAATCTCTCTCATTTTCAGTCCCCATTGCGGCATATTCTAGATCAGCAATCATCAAACTGAAATCTGAGGATCTGGGATTCCTTGTGTCCCTGTTAGGGGTCCAGGCGATTATCCTTTTTCTAACTACAACTCTGACAGACTCTGGGTTTTCTTTATCAACTTCAAGAAAACCAGCATGCTATAGTAGATCAAATACAGAAGATATAAAACTCCAGCTTATCCTTTACTAAGCTATGCATTAAAAAGACTTGTAGAAATGTAAACTAAAGCCACTGTTCTATTTTGGAAAAAATCTAGTAATTTTCCACAAAGCAATATTTATTTATATTAACATGTAACAGGTCTACCCTTATATTTAAATGAATTGATATCTATTTTTTGTCTCAGTTTTAATATATAATGCAGTCACTATCAATTGGTAGAACCCACAAAACAAAATTTTTCGGGATTTTTTATGTTTTCTAAGAATGAGAAGGAGTCCAGGAAATTAAAAAGTTTGAGGATGGTTCTTAAAGGTGGAGACTCCCTCAGCCTGGAGATCTGTGTCAGTGGATGGAGAAGATGCCCCACAATCTATCCTCTGGTACTGCACTCAGCAGGATTCAGGAGTGAGAAATAACTGTGTCATACTAAACCACTGGGAATGGATATTAGTTTTTCAACACAATCTGGCTTATACCACAGACCAAACAGAGGCCTAAAACAATCTATGTGACCAAAGGAGCTTAATAGAACATGACTTTCTTTCCCTAAGAAAATTACTTTAATGTTACAATCTTCAAGCTCCCTTTCCTCCATAATCACATTCAAAGCTCAGAATTTATTTCCTAGTTCAGAGTCTTCCTGGAACATGGCTCCAGGCATCGTGGAAAACCATGCCTTGATGAGATATCTCCCCGTTAGCAGTAGCTCTTCAGAAAACTTCATCTTATTCTTCAGGGCACCACCTGAAAATATCTTTTCTAATTAAAACAACTGGCGATTCACCTTACCAGTAGCTGGAGGCCCTTCTGAGATGCCATTTTATATCCTTCTGAAATACCAACAGGGAAAAAAAAAGTTTAATAGCCAAAAAGACATGCACTATCTCTAGGGGAAAAACTCATCAAATCATATAAACTGCAGAACAAAATGTGGATGGCAGAAACTAAATAGTAATTATAATAGCAAATTTCCAAGTCATAGCTAATAGTTACTGAGAACTAATACTGTTCCAGGAACAAGTCTAAGCCTTTCTTCATTTAAATTTTTCTAACAATCCTACCAGAGAAAGACTAGTATCTTTTCTATGTAACAGAAGAGGAAAGTAAAGCTCAGAGAAGGTAAGTAATTTATTCAATGTTGCAGAGCTGGAGAGTGGTAAATTCAGGGACCTGAATTTGTGCTCTTCTTATTAACTTCACTCACTCTCCTGTTATAGGGAGAACTATGCAATTTCAGTGTAATAATACTACTGCTCGTTCCTACAATGCTCACGTCCTAAGTCTTAGTTGATTCCAAATAAGATTCAGTCTACCCTCCAGAAGCAGATGGGAGATGGCTGCTGATGCTTTTTTAAAATTAGCTATATCCCTTTCCACGTTCCCAACTTCATCTGCTCCTTTTACCCTTGATATGGAGCTTCGTTCTTGAGGCACGTGTTGTGCTAATCAGCTGGTCCACAGGAATGGAAGTCAGGAAAAAAGGAAGCAGTGAGGAGGAAGAGGAAATTAGAGAAAGCTGGTCTGATGCGTAGGGGAGACAGGCAGCTGCTATTTCCAGAAAGGCCAGGTCCCACATTCCAACACCTGGTGCAAGTAGTGCTACTTTTTAAGGACCTCTGGGTGTATTTTCCTGAGTGCGAGAAATATGTTTCCTGGAAGAATACCTTTCCAGGAGGGATTGGTTTAATTTAATTAAAACCACCGATCATCTTTTATCTTAGCCCTGAAGACATGGAACTCAGGCAAGGCTAGAAGACAAATATGGACACAGGATAAGAATACACGCTGATCCCTGAAAAGAGAGAGACCTCTCGGTGAGATCTGGGGACACTGACAGAATGGGCAACAGCACCTGACCTTTGGGCATCAGTACTCTGTAATGAAACACAGAAGAAAAGAAACACAGTGTCTTTCCTGGCTACAAGCATCAGTGGCAATGCTTGAGTGAGCACCAGTGGCCAGGCTGCTAAATCCGTCACTGGATCTTGCTGGAAATTCCACCGCCCTGATCTGAGGGAAATGGAAGGAAAGGTCAAAGACCCAAATAGTTATCAAAATGGCTGGTTTTAGAAACACAGCTTAGTTCCTCTAGGGACTTCTAAAGCTATTTGGAAAGAACATAAGGGGCTGCTGTTCTTAAAGGGAAGGTGCAGGAAAAGCAGGGTAAATCCAATTACTTTGGTTTATTGTTACACAATTCCCAACAACCATGCTTAAAGACTCTTGAACTCTTGAAAAAAAAGTAGTTGAAGTCTGAGCTGGGATTGCATAGATACAAATTTCTCAGTTTGCTCACCTCCACAATACATGAGAACATAAAATTACATTTGTGTTACTGGGAAAAAAATTCTATGTCTTTCTATTTGCTTCCTAAAGCACAATAAAAGCAAGGTGGGACATTATATTCATTTGCATTTCTTTGATTTCCCTTGTCCCTTTTGGTAACTTTTGATGTTCTCACTGGGTAGATGGCTGTGGAATATTAAGCACTTTGTTCCTAATGATTTGGAGCTTTTAATAATGAAAAGTGCTCTGAATGGAAAACTTTAAAAAAATTTTCTTCATCAAATATTGATGGACTCCCACAGCTTGGCATCAGAGTACATGCTTGGGGGTTCATGTAACTGTAATGAGAACTAGACCCTGCTCTGAATAACTTGTATTAGTAACATTAGATATTGGAAAAACACATGCACACATGCACAGGATCGCTCATGCATGTGGGGGCCCGTGTTCACAGCGTCACACTGGAAATGCCATGGAACTAAACCCCAGGATTTCCTCTAGGATCTGCCACAAGCTTATGCTATATGCCTATGTCCTCTACTCAGTGGTCCAGGGTCTTAACTAAAAAGACTCTTAGACTATGAAGGTTCAAAAGCATCTTAGGGATGAAGAATTTTTCCTTAATCTTGCAAAACCAGTAAAGAATGGCAAATGGCAATATACCTGGATTCCCTTGACCATCTGCTCACACTGCCGTTTATGCTGCTCTGTCCTGAACACCTGCCCCCCTTATTGGATAGTCTACAGTGCCCTAGAAGGGAGACATGCAACTGGTCACACTGCCATTTGGCCCAGCCTGATGACCAGATCAGTGAGGGAGCAAGGGAAGCAAAATTGCAGTGCCAGCAGTGATTTTGGTGGTGGCAACAGCAATGCCAGTAGAAACAGCAGGAAAACAAAAGGAGTGTAGCTGGCAACAGAAGAAGCCCTGGCAGCAGCAACTGTACCCCAGACATGAGGAGTGGCGACCCTTGCCAAAGCATCAAGTACTGCTGTCTGTCACACAAAAATTGGTACCATCAAGAACCAATGGGACTTTGGTGAAGCTCAGCCAAGAGTGGTGGAACATGCCACAAAAGCTGATGGCTTAGGGGCCACATTGGTATTAGCCAGGATCACAGCGATAAGAAGAAAGAGCAAGTAAGACAATGGCAGAGATCTTGTGTTCCAAAGTTGCATGCTTTCTCTTGTTGAGGAATGCTAGCGCTCTCTGGGAAGGAATTGGTGGGGCACTATTAGAGTCCTCCGAGTGCTATGGATATAGAGACAATCTATTTCGTAGCTTTTACTATACATTTCACAATCATTTCATAGCACTGGAAATCAAGCCTCAAAGAGACAGCTGGATTGTTAATTCCAGAACTCCTGGTCCAAAGTGGTTGACTTTATACTCCACACCAAGATGTACCCCCAAATAAAATCAGACCCATATATTCAGGTGAACTAAATTTCATTTCTAGGTATACCTAGGTTTTATGTGAACTTGAATCTACATAGATAAGGTGGAGGAAAAAACCTCAATATCACTATTGCAGGGAAAGAGGGACAACACGTGGGTATGGAAAGAAAATATGTGAATACCCAGGCTTCTTTGGGAGCATGAAGGCATAGAACCTAGGAAAAAACTGCCCAGCAGTGGGACAAGGAGCAGGCACGATACAGGACAGAAAAATGAGGTGGGCCCACAGAGAATCCCCACACTCTCTCCTGCACTTTTGCCTGGGGATGGCTCTCTATGCCTTCCAGGCAGCTGACTGTGGGAAACAGGCTAAACTTTCAGCTTTGTGTATAAGAGAAGAAATTAATGGGACACTGGCTACGTTTGCACATAAGGCAGACTATCTACCTGCTATCACACCTAACATTAAAGAGTAAATGGTTCCATGATCTTCATGTAAATGAAAGTGTGGCATATTTTTTCCAAGTTGAATAAAAATATACAATGTCAGAGTAAATATCCGTTCTCAGGAGCTTTACAGGGAAAACAGGTGAAGTTTTTGTTCCTGCATTGCATTCTGCTTTAAGTAGGCAATTACAGCGTATAGTGTTCTGAACCAACACCAATGTTCATTTAAATGCAATGATCATATCTTGCAGTTTTTCTTCCCAAATGGTCCCTTGAGAGATTGTAAGCTTGTATCCATCCAAATCTCATGGAAATTCTCAAAGTTGCAGCTAGGAATTGAAAATGCTAATAACAGACGTACTGCATTCATCTGGAGGACCCCTTGGTGGCGCATTGCAGGCCTTTCTGATCCCCAGAAGCCTCATTTCCCACAGCTCCCAAGTGGGAAAGTGTGAGACCATCATGTAGCAACCTGGCAAACTGAAAGTCATTGGGTTGAAGAGAGTAGGACTGATGAGATTGTTATCCTGCAGCTAGAGATCCAAAGTCAGAATCCCTGAAAGGACCTGGAGTTTGAGAAAGAAGTTAGAGATCAAAAAGAGTAGTCTTGGGCAGATGCGTGGAGGAGGGAAAGGGAGCAGAGACAGAGATAGATAGAGAGGGAGGCAGGGAAAGAGTGCACTAACGACTTCTGCCAATGTCATGATCCAGTGCCCCATGTTCAAGCCACAGGAAGCACCACCACAGCATACTAGTGATGACAGCAGCCAATAGGTGTGGCTGTCTCAGAAAAAGTTCTCCATAGTGTAGTGAGAAGTTACCATACCAATGTGACCCTGAATTGGTATGCTGAGAACCTCTGGAGCCAGCACAAGACCCAAGAGGACAACAGGACAGGCAGGGGTACAAAAGATGATGATCAGGCAGGTGGTTCACGATTCATCCTTCAGGCATATGTTCTTATGATTAAACAAGATCCTGAATGTGCCTTGAAATAGCAACTGATCATTTGTATCTTGGTTCATTGTCTAATAAAGTTGTAAGAAAGGGAACACACTCGTGTGTGTATGTGTGCATTTAATTCTGCTTATTCAATCTAATTGATTATTCAGATCGTCTTTAGGCAAAGCTACTCAATATGACTGGGAAAGGAATAAGCTGCTTAAAATCCTGGTGCTTAAAGAGGTCCTCTCCTTTATTGGTGCTGCCAGGTCTGTAGTTCTACAGGTGTGTCATACAGATGGTGCCTATAAAGAGGACATTCCTGCTACTAATGCATGGAGTCCAAGGGGGTCTAGGAATATACAAATTCCCCGACACAGATAATATAATTGGCTGTGCAGCACAGGGATGGTGACCCTGGAGTGGACTCTTGCTGAATGGATATCCTGTATGTGTCCATGACCATTTATGGTGAGATATCTTAGGGAGAACTTGAGTTGTACATTCTCTAGAAGCAGCATGTCCTAAAACAAGCTGCTTGTAACAGGATTTAAAAAAAAGTATTCTATAAGTCAGAAGTTTGAGGTGTTCATAGTTTTATAATTATTATTATTAATTTGATAAAGTCCAGCTTGGTCACATGATGCACTGAGTGAGAGAGGTTTCTGTCCACTTAATAGAGGAGTGCAGAGTGCCTGAGGCACCAAGAAAGAGAAGGATCTATAGGGGAAAGTCAGCTCAGGACACAGAGGAAGCCAGAAAGTCAGTCCCCCTTCCTATTCTGGAGATGATCTTTCCAATATCAAGCCTAGAAGAACTGGGGGTTTATTTGCAAAAGAAAGACAGTTTTCCCTTAAGGAACCTAATGTAATCTACAGTCTATATATGGTATAACTTCTCAAACTTTCAAAGTCCCAGAGAAATACCATTCAAATTTGGCAAAGTGCTCAGGAAAACCTTGATCATCCAGAATTGAATTCAGAAAAAGAAAAGTGTGCAGGAAGGGACAAGTGATCTTAGTGGCCAGCCTCATGTTAGCTTATGGGGTAGCAGCTCTGCTCTCACCTGAACTACTCCATCCTAGGACTGTACATTGGGCGTGGGGACACTGGTCTCATTTTATCCATCCATCCCTAGCTGACTTCTGGCAGCCAATTCTTTGCAAGGACTGGAAATTCCATCTGGATTGGAATCAGGGCAATTGTGTTCTTTGGAATTCTATTGCCCACTTCTTGTTGAGTCGCTAATATCCAATTCCTTCATTTCACTTGCTGATCCCCCTTCCCATTTTCCCTTGACTCAACAATCTTTCTTGCTGTTGCCACATAAGTAGTCCCCTGTCTCCAGAATGATTCACTACCTTTAAATTTGCACAGAGAGAAATCTGCCAGTGCTCTTAATAAACTCTCCGGATACCTCAAGGAAAAAAAAGTTTCCTCCAACTAAACTGAAAATAGAGAAACTTAGACATTAGCAAAGGAAGAAAAAACCTATATTATAAATTGAGCTGTGTACATTAACCCCTACCCCCGAAAATATGAAGTCTTTGGCTTTGAAGAATGATATTAAAAAGTTAAGCAGTACTTACTCTTATTTTAAAATGTCATTCTTGTTCAGTGTAACTGTTAGACATTTAATATAGACAGATGAGCCAAAGTGACTCCATGAAGACAAAACTTCCCCCTGTACATCCTCTCTAAAAGCTTTTAAAACTACACTGTCAGGAGCAATTTGATGGCTTATCAGTTGTGTTTCCCTACCACAGTACTGCATGTGACAAAAGAACATTATAACAGGATTGGGTAGGTGGGTGGAAGGAGGTAGGGGCTGAGAAGTCCACCACATGGTATGAATGATTTTAATACAAAGCACTGCCAATAAAGCAGGAGAGGAAATGCATTATCCTACTAAAGGAGCTCAGGTTGACCATTAAATATTTTATATAAGAAAAGTATACACAGCATTTCCATAGGACTTTGCTGAAAGCTGGGATTCAGAACCCCAAAAAATTATTTACAAGGGGAATTTAGTTAGAAAGTCTGATGGGGAGTACAACAAGAATTCATTATGGCTGATGAATTGTTTACCCTGAAATTGATGCCCCCCTGCTAGGACCACAGTTCCCAGAAGCAGCTTCTTAGATTCATTTGTCATTTTACCTTGATCCTTTACCCCATACACACAGCATCTCTATCATTAAAGACAAGGGTCTTCCTTCTCTAAAAAATATTATCAATCGATTCTATAACTAGAAGAGTCAGTTTTTTGGGTTAGCTGAATAAATTGAGGGTTCAGTAGTCCAAATCTACACTCATGTTAGAATTACAAAGGGTGAGCTGTTCTGTATTTTTTTTTATTAGAAGTATATAGAGATACAATTGAGGGGGAAGCATTATCAAACCAACAGCTGCTCTGTATTGAGAAGTAATTCATTTCTCCCAAACACAAGACAACCCATCAAGGGTAAAGGAGAACTTGGACAAAGAGAATCTAAACCCCATGCCAATGGACAGTCAACTGGGCCAAAAGGGTTTTGATTTTGCAAATAGCAGACAATTGGAGAGTTCAGAGGAAAGAAATTTTAAGGAGCAATTGTCTTGGTTATCTACTGAATCCAAAGATTAATAAAACCCACCCTGTAAACACCTAGCTTAAAACAAAGCCCACCATTTATTTTCATACATTTCAGGAATAAGGGAAGAGCTCAGCAGGGCAGTTCATCTGTGTTCCATGTGGTATTGTCTAAGGTTCCAGGGCAAGTGGAAGATTCAAAATAGCCTCACTTACAAGCTACTAGTTGAGGCTCACTGTTGTTTGAAGATCCAGCTAGAGTTGTCAATCAGAGAAACTCAGTTATATGCAAGACTAAAGGTTTTCACAGGATGGCAGCTGGATACCTGAGAAGTATCCTGTAGGTCTCTTAAGGTTTTAACTTGGAGATTACATAGCCTGCTTCTGTTACATTCTGTTGTTCAAATCCAAGAGATTTATGATTTACTCCACCTATTACTGGGAGATGCAGTCATCTTTAATCTACCACAACAACTAAGTCCAAATCAAAAGTGTGTGAGCTGCAAATGAAGAGTTGTTTTGGGGAAAAAGGAGATCCTTTCTGTGAAATGATCTTAGTGTTTCTGAAACAAGATGTCCAATTTCCACAAAGGTTCATGGTCAAGTGAAGGACACATCTCATTGTGTTCCTCTGTCTCCTTAGAAAAAGTAGACACTAATTAAACTCTTGTTAATTGAATCATGAATTTATAGACCTCCTGCAAATTCCATATGGAGTAGGCACATGGCAATTAAATGGGAGTGCTATGGGGAAGCAGCATGGTTTTGCAAATGAAAGCTTTTAAAACTTTCCAACAGTGGCTAGTGGCTAGTAGTGGAGGTTATGAAAAAAGCTAATCCAACTGAAAAGAGGAAACAGCTATAATACCAGTGGACTCTATAAAATATTTATTGTATAAATGGATGAATGAGGAAAAAGTGCTTTGAGTGTAGATGGGAGGGACCGTGTAGGGAGAACTAAGCCCAGAAAATACCTTTTATGCCTCCCTAGAGCCTTGTGTTCTATAAATATCATTCTAGCATAGAATAGATATATTTTTAACTTCCTAGCAAATCTTCTGGTAACATGATAAGTTAAGCTAACATTTTCATTGAAGTTCAAAGATCAAAGATTATTTTTTAAATATGTTTTTTAAAAATCTAATGCATGTTCTTCATTTGTACTTCTTTGTATTTATAAGTTCATTATATAGCTATAGATATGATATTAGGGTTTATTTTTGCATAATTATAAAAGCATGGAATATAATTTTCTCCAAGTCAGTCTCCAGTACTTCCCCTTTCCCTCCCCTCCCTCTCTATGTTCCCTTTCCTCTACTTAACGGAAATTTCCTCTAATTATTTATATATTTTAAATTAGTGCATTATGGATATACATAATGGTGAAATTCACTGTGGTATATTCCTATATATACACAGGAAATTTGATTGGATTCATTCCATTATTCTTCCCTTTTCCAATTCCTCCTTCCTCCCTCTTATTCCTGGAGTAGATTTTCCATAGATTATTCACCTCCAACAAGACATGTAGGTCAGTAACTAAAGAGATTTTCTTATATCAACATTTTATATTGCATGCATTTATCCAATTTCAAGATTCTCTTCACTCCACGGCTTATAGAAAAGTGACTGACATAGAACAGTAGTTTTCAACCAGAGGTGATTTTGCTCCCTCAGTTCGAGGGATATTTCACAATGTCTGGCAACACTTTTGGTTGTAGTAGCTGGAGTGAGAGGCACTACTGGCATCTAGTGGGTAAAATAAGTGCTGCTGCTACATACCTAATAAAGCACAGGGCAGTCTCTTGTTATGAAGAACTATTATACTTGTAATATTAACAGTGCAATAGAGTATTCTATAAATAGAGTATTCTATAGAGTATTCTATAGAGTATTCTATAAATATTTTCAGGATGAGCAGAAGAATAAATGAAAATGATGACAATACAGTTAATGAAGACTATGTGATCAAGGCAAAATATCTCAGCACTATTTTTTTTTTTAATCTCAGGACTATTGATCAACTGCTAATAGATAAACATGATGACTTGAAAAAAATTAAGAAATGACAAGGGAAATAAAATGATTCAAGACAAATTAAGATGAAGAGACTGGTTAGGCCTGGGTCAGGAATAAGATTGACTGTACTGCTCTATAAGTGCTACAGTGAGGACCTAGGAAGGAGTTACTAATAAGAAGATTCAGAATTACACTGGTAAGTTGTTGCATTCTTGTATATGAGTTAGTTATTAGTAACATAGATAAAATTCATTATGTGGGATGGGTTCAGACTGTGACTATTCTTTTTGAATTTTCACAGATAAGATCCTTCCTGGAATCATTCAGGAGGAGGCTGTGCCTTAACTGGGTGAGTCTATGAGACCTCTGCGGTACCTTCCCAGGGAACCCAATTAGACTACATTTGTTGCCTCTTACCAGTACATGTTGTCAACTTCTCAAATTTGCATTATCTGCTTTTTGGATACAGTCCTAATTTGATTTGCTGAGATCTAATCACTAACTACCACATTTTGGCTACATACATCAAGATTTCCATTATTTGTACAAGTATGAAATACTTGAGTTAAAGCCAAAAACAATCAAATACAAATACAAAAATAACAGAACCTGAAAAAGGCTATATCATCAAATAGAAGAATAGCTTGTTGACCTCAGCTCCTCACCTTTCGCTTGTGGGCAAGATCCCTAGTTCAATGTACTTCGTTTGATGGTAAATGACAACTAAACTAAACCAGAGATTTGATTGCCTTATCCTTTTAAATCTTAATTCTTTCCATCAAGCAAAAATGGAAGAGAATGTTTTGATCAGGAAGTGCCTGAGTCTTTGAAACGGATTTTTCCACTTAAGTATTTGGCAAAATAGAACTTCTCCCTGTAATTATCGACCCCTCCCCTGAATCCTCCCACGCAGCTTCCAATTACACCCAGAAATGCTTTTGCTTTGATGATTCTAACTTCTCTTTTCTATTGTCTGCTGCTTTTTGAAAGAGTAGTACAAGAACAAATTTTATGTAATATCATGAACTCTATCTTCTGCCCTAAAGCACTTAAGAGGACCTTCTGCTGCCCTTACCTCATGTTCATTTTACTTGTGACTAAACACACGAATAAAGCTCTGGAGGAGGTTCACTGAAGGAGGATGCCCACACTTTAAATCAAAGGGCACAGGGAGCTTTCCCACCCAGCCATTCAGTGGTGGTACAAAGACTCTAAGGTGCAGGCTGCTGGAGAGTGGGGCATTGTTTACTGTGGCTAATCTTGACAGGCCATCTGAGGGACTTTCCAATGGGTCTCCACTGGTATGGCCTCAGTCATGTCCACTGTGGAAGTTCAGGAAAATATCTCAGACACACCCGGGGGACTCCAGGGACTTGCAACTGGGTAGCTGATTGCTCCGTCCCTTGGCTTCCAAGAGTCCTTTTAATTATGTCTTTCTTTTATTTGTTATACTCTTTTATACTTCCTTATCTGCTAATAGTTCCATTTGCGACTGATTTACAGGGCTTTCAAGCCATCCTTAAATAGTCTCTTGCTGGTACAGTTCAGCTCATAGAAATGTTTACATTGCCTGCTCTAAACCATGATCACCTCATTTGTGCATTTTTTCCCAGGCAAACCTGCTATGGACAGCCAGGGATACAACTTGGGAGTGGCACTTTTGTCTTTGATGCTTCTCCTTACTTCTAAAATGGCCTGAAGACTTCCCTACTGTATGGTCTATCTTATTTAGTCTTTCACCTTCCTTTGAACCTTTCTGACCTTAAAACTCATTGTCTACTTTCTAAGTCTGTTTCTAGCTAGTGGAAGAAAACTCTGAGGATCCCTTCAAGGAAACTGAGTTATGTGTTAAATTGTGGCCTCTGGGGAAAAAACAAGATTCATAATTTGGAGGGGGGCTCTGTCTCTCATGGTGGGGATTTCAGGAATGGAAAGCTTTATCTCTGAATGCTTTTGTCACCCATGACCACTCTTACAGAGGCAGGCTACTACCTATGGAACAGGCCTAACAGGCACAAAAAAATCCAGATACTTTTACTCTATCTTCTAAAATAGTGACAAGTGAAGGCAGGGTCCAAGAACGACAGAAACACAAAACAGGAGTGCAGAGATAACAGAATAACATCCTTGAAACTCCCAGAACAGATATTGTATAATTACACCCAACAATAATCTATGACTATTTTTCATCAGGTGGCTTTGATGGCTCCTTGCTGCAAAGAGGTTTAATGATTTCAGTGAGTAAGAGGCAGTGGACTTGAGATGTGTGCATTCACTGGGAGATAATTACATTTAATGAAAGGTACATCCACAGGTATGGGAAGGCAAGTGATAAATCTTCCTCCAGAGCCTGTGGATCAGTCATATTCCAACTGATGAGTGGTTAGAAGATCAATTAATAATCATGATGAGAGCAATACTTTTCATTTGCAATTTTCCTCAGGTTGCTCAGAGCAACTTTATAAACACAAACATCAATCTTCTTATTCCTCCTGGGAAGTGAGCATTTGGTTGAATTATCCCCAGGTATGCAACATGGAAAATGAGCTTCATGGGTTTGATTGGCCACTAAGGCATCAAGGGAGGGAAAGATGCACAAAAAAACGCAGACACATACTGGATTTTGTACCAGAATTTTGAATATGTATTCTACTATATACATATACATATCTCTAGTAATATTATTAACTAACAATTTTAGTGCCAGGTTCTGTAGTATAATCTGTAGATTACATATAGAGATAAGAAAGTCAAGGATTAAGAAGGTTAATACTGTGCAGATGGTCCCATGGTGGAACCAGAATATAAACTCAAGCAGTCCAACTCCAGAGCCTGTACCCTTGATCCTCATGCAAAGCATGTGGGATGTGTGTTTGGGATGATACCCACACAAAAAACAAGATCCCTCTTCCTAAGAAGTTCACAGTGAGCAGAGGGGGAAAAAGTTGTTACCGATAATGTTTGCATGCCAGACTCCATGCATGCATACTAACACATGGAATCCTCCTAACAATTTGATGAGGACAGTGCTATTATATTCATCACCACATAGCAGATAAGGAAACTGAAGCATATAAAAGCTACATAACTGACCCAAAATCAGTCTTCATCCCTAAGCAACAGGACTCAAAGGCTATGCACTCAACCATTAACTGTCTTATCATCAATGCTAAGGAGTTTGATGTTTATACTGGAGATAATCATGGGAAAGTAAAGGATTTTTAGCAAAGAAGCCATATCAGATTCAGGTTTTGCTAAGGCTGTTGTGTTGATAGTAGGGTGAATGTGCATGCACTTTAATGGAGTTCAGAGGACTGAAGGTCTGTCACACTACCAAGATGCTAGGTGGAATCCCATATGAATTTTTCTTTATTTCCACATCTAATCCTCAAGACTTTGTGAGGCTGACATGAAACTGGGCTTGAACTGCTGACATGCCACCAGTGTGTTTATAGCTCTAACATCTAATTTCTCTTCTCTAGCAAACCATACTGGAGTGGAACCTGTATTCTCTAGAAAAATGAAATGAGACATTGAATACAAGGGTACTGTATTCACCACACTTTGTTATCCAATATTACAGTACAGGAATACATGTATCAGAAAATAAACAGAACATCCAATAGAAATGTCTTAGTTTTATGAAAAGATAGAGAACTTAGACAAGGCCAAGCTGAAGACCTAGCTATTCCAAGTCCATCCATGGATTCCTATGCGTGTGGTCCCATATCAGAGCCTCAGGTTCTTGGCTTCTAACTCCTGTCCCATTACCATGAGTTCTTTCCCACTGCTCTCTGCTTAATGAACATCATGTAATGAGACTTCATGGTCCAATTGTGTGCTAGTCCAAGGAGTCTCAGTTTCTCAGGAATGACAGGAGATGATAATGATGATGATGATGATAATGATTTCTGTGGTGCTGGAGATCAAACTCAAGGTTTTACACATGTAAGGCAGATGTCCTACCACTGAGCTACACCCCAACTCCTTAGAGGAGATTTTAAAGATCACTTTGCAAATTTTTACTTTTAGTTCATAAAACCTCCCAAGAACATTCTCATTGGATATTTTACTACTTCCTTTGACAGGGAACTTACCACTTCCTGAAACATCCTTGTCTATCTTTGACAAACTCTGACAGTTTTGAAGTATGTCTTTACACTAGGTCAAAATCCAATTGCCTATAACTTCCCTTCTAGCAACCCCAAACTCCCATCTCTCAATCAGACAGCATAGAGTAGAAGAAGCCCTACCTTACACCCTTCGACTGGAACGGGATTAACAAAATACTTGTATTCAGCCTGATCAGATAGTAGATCTGGTTGCATATATCTCCCTGTTTGTCTCTTGGTCTCTCTGAGTAAACTATAAACTTCTCAAGGACAAGGGACATCATTTATTTCTCTGTAACTCCAGCAACTGGTACCATTCCTGGCTACCACAGGCACTCCATATTTCTTGTGCTTGGAGCATATCATTTGTGGCCTTCCACAAAAGAACACTTGCTCAAGTAAAGAGAAAGTATACCTGGTATGAGGGAAGGAAGCAGTGGAAAAGCCACCCCCCATGCAAGAGAAATGGTTTGCTACCATTTTAAAGGGATAAATGTGTGCCTGTCTGATGTCCAGTGAAGAGGATGAAAAGAATAAAGGTAATCATACTAGCTCTTATTTCCACTTAAATAGTGGCTTCATTAATAAACATGATATGCAGCCAATGTATAATTTAATCTAAAGAGTGAGGGGAAATGAAATAGGAAGGGTATAGAGAACATTGACCCTACTTTTGCAATTGGCCAAGAAGTACAGACAAAAATAAGTTATCAAAGAAAAGAACAGGAAATACATTTTTCAAAAAGGATGAAATGTCCACAGTAGCAAAATCCCAAAGAAGAAAAATACAGGATTAAAAAGCCAACACAAAGGAGATTTAGTTGTGAGGATAAAGGATGAATTTATAAGGAATCGGGATTGTAAACCAGGGCATTGGGGAAAACTGGGCAAGAGCCCTGTGTTTGGGGAATGGGAAGAAGGGAGATCTCCAAGCAGAAGATATTGACTACCCACAGGAGAAAGTCATCAAAGTTAGCTTGGGCAATGGATGATATGCCCAATGGATGATATGGGTGATATGACTTACTGAACCTTCCTATGAGAGGGTCTTCTAGGATTTGAATGTGTTTTGTTCCCTCTAAAATTCATGATGAAACTTCATCCCCAATGGAACAATATTAAGAGATGTAGCTTTTGGCAGATGATTAATCATGATGGCTCCATCCTTACCAACGAAATGTGATGCCCTTTTAAAAGGGCTAGCGAGTGGGAGTTTCTCCTTTTGTTTTCTTCTATGAGAACCAAGCATTCTTCCCCTCCAGAGAGTATATTTTGGAAGAAGAGATCAGCCCTGACCGTAAACCTAAATTGTTGGTGCCCTGATCTTGGACTTCCCAGCATCTAGCACTCAAAAGAAATAAACCCCTATTCTTTATAAATGACTCAATCTCAGGTATTTTGTTACACAGCACAAATAGACCTAGAGAAGCTCTTAGAAGTCCTTAAATCTAAGCCCCCATTCTACAAATGAGATTCTAAGGACTAGAGGTTAAGTCTTAGAGCCAGGGTTTGGCAAAGTTCCCCAGTCCTGAACAACTACAAAATGTCCTTGCTTCCTTTCTAAATCTAGGTTCCAAGAATCTCCATTTATTAAGCTCCACACGCAGACCAGGAACTTCATAACTGTTATCACCTATAAACATTGCAAAAATCAAATGAAGAACTGAAGACTATCTCTCTGTTTCACACAGTAGGATATACAGTCCACGAAGGTGAAGTCACCTGCCCAGTACGCCTCAATAAAAAGGGAAAATGTTGGACTCCAATTCTGAATTGTTCTATCTTCAAAATCCTCCTTCCTCTCCTTACTGCCTTTTAGTCTGGGTCATACTGCCTAGAAATGGAGATGGACAGTGAATATCTTCTATGCTACCACCAACCTCCTATCCTTGTAGTTATGAGGTGTGCACAAAAGAAAAGTTGTACGATTTTAAGATTTTTTTTTCAGCAATATCCATATCCACAGCATTTGACCTAAGAATATACCTATACCAGGAAGGCAGGTGATTCATTATGGGCAGAGGTCTCCAATGAAGTTTCTCAAGTCTAGACAGGAAATCCCGGGAGTACAAGACTGTCTTCCAGCACCTGTGAAGAGTCTCACGAGTGACACATCACAGGAGGCTAATGATCATTCATTACACTGGATGTTTCTCAAATTTGAGAACCTGAGGTCAGGATGAATTTGTAGACAACCCACTCTTGGCTAAGGGCAAAAGTGCACAGTGATGCTACTGTGTGCCCTGAGAGGGCCGAGGAGATATCTGGCTCATCTGCTCATATCTCTGTCAGAGAAGGGTTCACCTGCAGATTTCTGAACTCTGGTTATAATAAATACTTTTGATTTTTGCACTGTCCACTTCAGGATTATTTGACAAAGAAGTAAGAGACATGATCTCTTTTTTATATTTATTATTTTTTATTAGCTCAACACAGAGTTACATATTCGATGAAATTGTTGTTACATAATCATGCATACATGGATATCGACATTGTGAGATAGTAAGTTGAGGTCTTCCTTTGCCCCTGTGCAGCTCTGCCTAAGCTTCTGACCTGCTGGTCTTTGAGCCTCTAACATCTGTCTCTGGTCCAAATCTCCATTTGTCAGCCTTCCTTGCTGGAGTTCATAGCCTCCTGGCTATAAGTAGTGAGGTTTGGTCCTGCTGGTTGAGTTCCTGGTCCTGACCTCTCCCTGTAGGCTATGAACTGCATCACCCAGTCCTGATCTCAAAAGCAGACTATAAATCCTTAAGCTGTCTGTGAAACCCTTCCAGGCTTTTTAATGCAGAGCATTATATTTAACTTTCTGCACTTGTATAGATAAGCAGTACATGAAAAGAGAAAAATATGCAGATCACACTTTAATAAATATGGAATGCTGCACCTGGCATCTATCAAAAAAAATAATATTACCTGTGCTGTGAGAACAGCAGTAACACCACCATAACAATAACATTGTAGGAATGCATGAAACCAAGATGTTTTGAATTGTGTTATAATTAGAAAGCAGATAAACAAATAGGAACATCATTTATTCATTAAAACTGTGCAAATGGAAAATCTACTTAATTAATTTCTTTGTATAATGTCTGTAAACTCCTTCAGGGAGGAAATCTGAGGAATAATTTCAGGTCCAGAACAAACACACAAATGTAGCTTTGTAGCACAACCAGAAAGCAAAGCTTTGGTAGCTGCCTTTCTGCAGAAGTGCTCTTATGAATGAGATAATGTAGAGAGCAGGCAGGCCTCCTAAATGGGATGGCGCAGTCCCCCCATCATGAGTGTGCCTTCATTCCATTTATCCTGTGCATCTGAATAATAACCCCCTTCCTCTTCTGCTTGCCCTCTGAAAGAAGGTCTCAGGGACGATGGAGTTGGAGTTGATTAAGGGACTTAAACCCTTAGAGAGGTTTAAAAGCTGGGTCATTAGTGGGTTTCACATCTATCATGGCAGTCAGTGCATCAGGCAAGGGTTTGGAGGAGGGTCAGCACTTAGCAGAGTTGCTCAGCAACCATCTATTAGCCTTGGTTCCATATCTCTCATCCCTGCCTCCTACCTCCAAGCCGGTTTTTACTCACACGTGGCCTCTTCCCTCCTTGGCCTCCTGCCTTTCATAGACAGGATTCTGTTCTAGCCTTCAACCCCTCCACCTTAGTCTCATCTGAAACCAAGTAGTATGCTTGTGTGGTTAAGCTGTAGTTACCTAATACTTGATAATGTGCAAATCTTCTTATTGATTCAGTCAGTTCTCCCAATATTCTCTAAAGTGATAATTGCAATAATCACGATTATTTAATGAAAACTTTGAGCCTATTATGTCAAGTATTTTGCACGCACTATCACATTTCTCTCTCTCCACGATCTAACAGGCAGGCATTATTACATTCCCATCTTTCCAATGAGGAAAGGAGGACCCAGACTGAATTCACTTTCTCAAATATCTCATAGTAAGTATAGTGTGTCTTTTTTTTCTACTCCTTTAAACCTAATTTCCTATTCTATTCTATGTTCCTCTCCCTCTCCCCTTCCCCCCTACCCCTCCAATTTCCTCTCCCTCTCCTTCCTCTTTCAGGTACTAGGGATTGAACCCAGGGTCATTCTATCACTGAGTTATATCCCAGACATTTTTATTCCATATTTTGAGAGAGAGTCTTGCTAATTTTCCTATGCTGACCTCAAACTTGTGCTCCTTCCTGCCTCAACCTCCCAAGTTGCTGGGATCACAGACCTATATCCCCATGTCCAGCTTTTTCTTTTTTTGCTTTAATGAACATTCATATCCAAGGTAATTAAAATTCTTTCGCTTGGTCTTATTGGTGAACTATTAAGGTTCTGTGGAAAATAACCTTGGTGTAGGGCACATTCCTCAAACCATCATGCTTATTTGATTCTTATGCAAACGGGGTTATTTTACAATTCTGTAAATTGTAGATGCGTTAAGAGCAATGAGAATAATTTTATCTATATATCCACAAATTACTTTCTGTTCAGAGCTAAATTGACTTCCCAGTCCCACTATGAAAGAAACTAGTTTTCCTTCCATTTGTACATACAATTCAACATTCCTGTCTTCCATATAAATTTATTTTTTAAAATTCTCTTTTGAATTAGTTACAATACCTTGATTGTTTCTTTGCTGAAGAGTGGAATAAAATCTGACATTTGTATCAGTTTACAATGGCTGCTGTAGCAAAGTACCACAATGAAACTTTTTCTCTCACAGTTCTAGAATTTGAAACCAAGGTGCTCAGAACCCTCTGAGGGGAGAGTCCTTCCTTGCCTCTTCTGGTGCTGGCAGTCCCAGGTGATAACTGACTTGGGACAGGGGAACTCCAATCTTTGGTTCCATATTCATGGGACTATCATTGTTCTGGATGTACCTATTGTGTCTTCACATAGCACTCTCCTTCTGTGTCTTTGTCTAAAATTCCCTCTTCTTATGTTGGACTATGGCCCATCTTATGACCTCATCTTTACTTGATTAAATCTTCAAAGATGCTCTCTCCCAGCCATGTCACATTCATAGGTCTGGGGTTAGGACTTTTGGGGGGAAGGGGAGACACAATTTAACCCATAGAAACAAGAATTGGTTATTTTATCTGTGTGAGTCATGATTTTACATTTTTTTAAAAAAATTATTATAGCAGCTAAGAAACCACTGAGAATATAGTGGAATATGGAATTGCTTAATTTTTCTTTTGTTAACTTTTTTCCTTCTGAAGATAATGTCAACCACATAAAAACAAGATAAAGGACAAAACAGTACAATGAATCCCCATGTGTCTTTCATTCAACCTCAGCAATTAACAACATTCTGCTAATTTAATCTTACCTCCACCAAAGCCTGAATGAATAGGAGTTTTGAACTTAACCCTCATTTTTCTCCCATTCCAGTTACCTGGTAGATATCTTGGGCTGCCACGAGTGGCCTTCTACTTGAAATACATTTAAAGAATGAACTCATGATAAGATGGCAGCAATGATCAGAACTCCACATTGCTCACTCCAGGAAGGATGTGTACTGCTTCTAGTCTTTTTTTTTTTTTAAAGAGAGAGAGAGACAGTGAGAGAGAAAGAGAAAGAGAGAAACAACTTTATTTAGTTTTTCACATGTCCTTAGTTGCTCAACACTCAGTTGTGTACATGGTGCTGGGGTTTGAACCTGGGTCCTCGTACTTGCCAAGCAAGCGCCAGAACCGCTGAGCCGCTGAGCCACCCTCCCAGCCCCTGCTTCCAGGCTTTGCTCCTCGTTAGTATGGAAAAAATACAATAATGAATTAGTGTGTGTGTGTGTATGTGTGTATGTATGTATGTGTTTCCTGGACACTATTTATATTTTAACTGAGATTATTCTGAATAGCAGACCCAGAGAAGGAGGCTTAAAACAGACAGGGGCCAATTTGCCTGAACTGCTCCTCAAAGCCAGTATGGGGAAGACGTCTCTCTCCACCTACATGCAGGGACAACCCTGGGTCCTCAGGCAGGCTGCCAACAGGAAGCTTCAGTATTGGTATGTCCATTCCTTTCCTCCAAGATGCTCCAGCTAAAGGCAAACATCATGTTCACATACAGACCAGCCAAGGAGAAAACTAAACTGCATAAAGTTTCTTTCTTCATGAGCTGCATACCTGTTGGAAAGACCACTGTTGGGGATTTAAGATCAAGTGAGGAACAATGTGTATGCACTGAAACACTATGAGGCCCAGATTTAGAGGCAGGTGAATAAAATCGATAGAGTGGGAACTGTAGGCTGTTCTGAAAGCTCCTACCCCATGATTGACTTATAACTATTATAGAACAAAGTTTTTTAGAAACATGTCCTGATGACAAAAATCTTCTAACAGTGGGGGTATCTTGGAAACATAGAGTATTTTATATCATAATTATCCTTTTCAAACATTTTAGTTAGAAATAATATTAGACCCATAAGAACTTTTAAAAATAGTGCAGTGAGTTCCTGCATATCTTGTATCTAGCCTCTGTCAAAAATAACATCATTGATGAGCATAGTACATTAACAAAACCAGGAAATTGATACTGATGCAATAGAATAAACTAATACTTTTTTCAAAGTTCATTAAGTTTTCCTTGCATGCCTTCTTTTATGTAGCTCTGTGAAATGTAATCTGATGAATAGATTATGATTTTTTAAATCACAAGGTAAATTAGTCCATTTTCCCAGAGTAGTCCCAATCTACATGCAGGGACAACCCTGGGTCCTCAGGCAGGCTGCCAACAGGAAGCTTCAGTATTGGTATGTCCCAATCTTAGGATTCTCATTTTTGTTTCTGTTCCCTATTCATCTGGGCTTCACACATTATTCTTCTTTTTCTATTAACATACTAAAAAGCAATTTTACACTGAAAAAATTTAAAACACTGAAAAATACAGAAAAAAACCTGTAACAGATTCCAAATCAGACTTGCTGCTTATTAATATACATTGGACCTTCTGTATCCATGGATTCTGCACTTATGGATTCTACTAATCACCAATTTAAAAATATTTGGGAAAAACATGTGTCTCTACATATCCAGACCTTTTTGCTTGACGTGGCCCCTTAACCAATATAGTATAAAACTATTTACATAACATTTACATTGTATTAGGCATTATACATAATGTAGAGATGATTTAAAGTATGCAGGGATCTATACATAGGTTATCTGCAAATGTAATATCATTTTTACATGCATAGGTTATATGCAGATACTACCTCTCTGTTTTTATAAAAGAGATTTGAGCATCTGAAGAGTTCGGTGTTCTCAGGGAGTCCTGGAAACAACATGCCCATGCATACAGAAGGACGATGGATACTGAATCAGGACCAACATGCTTATTTAAAGCCCTCCCTGTTTCCATTGCAGGTCTTCATCCCTATGTCCCTCATTCAGGGACAACTACCATCACAGGTAGATTGTGCTCTCATACCTTTTTCTGTTTATGCATGCACATGGTGTGCAATTAGGTCCTTTATCTCTTTTCTATGTTGATATTCAACCATTTCCTCCCACTATACATGCAATGCAGGTGGTATTCAAGTTATTCAAGTAAGAGAGTGGGAGACACTCCCAATCACAACTCTAGGAACAACTCTCTTTTTCTCCCACTCAAGAAAAATAGTTGGAATATGTGACAGACTGCTCTATAATAGGAATTATTTTGGATGTGCTCCAACTTATAAAAACAAGAAAGTCTTCAGAAACTTCAGTGTGTTAATTATTTGTAATAATTACTTGAACTACACCTTGTAACTGATCTCCACGCAGCATAAAGGTTTTAAATGAATGTTTTAATAAAGGTAAGATTTCCAGGCAACCAGATTTTATCTTAAAACAGCAGAGCTTAACTAGACTGCTGAACAGAAAAAGTCTGAGTAGGTGAAAGGCCTGGGATGCTCTCTGGCACCACCATTATTTGGAAAATGTCCTTTGTTCTGTCTCAAGTTCTCTCCTCCCTTTGATCTCAGCTTTCAAGATTGAACTCCAGTTGATCTTAGTGCCCTGGGCACTTCCCACACTCAACTTTGCCATATATGTATAATTTAGAGCACAGTTCTGCATCAAGAATGAGTTCTCAGAGAGCAATGCTTCATCTTATAATCATAGAATCACCAGTATCACACAGTGTCTGTGCTACCGGAGGCCCTCAGGATATGTCCCCTGGATGGACAGAAGTGCAGCTGTCAAAGGACCAGGCTGATCCAGGTTCAAATGGAAGCTCTGCCACTTACCAACCATGTTACTTTGAACAAGATTGTTGTATTCTGAGCTTCACCAACAAAATGAGGATTTTCATAGTAGTTGTATCAGAGGGATGCAGTAAGGATGCAATGAAGTTATCCATGTAGCTGCATAGTACCTAACATGCAGCAAAACTGCAGTAAAGGTAGTTATTGGTGCATAACGAATTTGATGAATGCTGAGTTGATACAGGTAGCCCAGGTATATACCAAGAGCACCTGGTATGAGAGGTGTATGGAGTGCCAACAAAGGATGGAGGAATACTAGATGGAAAGTGTTAATAATAACTGTGATGGCCATGGAAGTGTTCTATTCAGATATCTCTTCAAGATAACCTGCTGTGAGGAACACAGGTGATTTTGAAATCACCATGGCATTTACACATGCTATTGCGTATGGCAGGCGTAGAGAGACTGGTCATTCCTGCTCAATGAAGGCCTCTTCTATTGGACTTTGTTCAAGGCCTATTTATCAGCCTGGCTGAGATTTTCTCAGAACTGTTTTGCAATTCAAGGGCTCTTCCTATATGATTCTCCTTCCTGTCTACCTACAGATGTAAGACTTTCATCAATGGACTAAGGCTCTCCTAAATTTCATGTGCTTCCAACCTTTACCATTTTGGGAGACATAGCTACGTTGAATCCTATCTTGAAATCACATCTTGCTCTGAACTAATAACAAACACCAAAAAGAAACTTTATACTTTGTTTGAGGTATTGATAACATGTTGTTTATTCTGCCTTAAACATCCTTATTCATGGATACCATTAAGGAAGAAGTAGGTATGTCTATTTCCTTTTGAAAGTAATTCCCAGGACGAACACACAGTGGTGAGGTATTACATGAATGGCCTTCGAAAGATTCTCCTTTTGTATTTGGAAACAGACCAGTGATATCTCCCAAACCTGATGTCTGTATCTAAGACTTATCTACCCATGGGTCAAAAGTTTTAGGTATCTCTTTTGGGGCCACATAGATGGAACAGATAAAATACCAAAAGACATAGCCTCAGGACTGCCTGAGCTTATAGAAAAACATATGAGCAGGAAGTCATTTGTACTTGGCATTCTCTTCCTATTACTTGGACTTCTAATCTTTGTGGGTTTTGTTGGCACCATTTTATGTAATATCTTTGGCCTTCAGCATTGGCTAGAAGCTATGTAAACCATGCATAGAACTTTAAATTCAACCCATTATTTCCCCATCTCTTAATTTTCACTGCTTCCAAAACATCCCTGTGTAGCAGAGGGGATGTTATTATTCTGATTTTGTTCTTTGGGAAGCTGGGGTCCAGAGAAGACAGGGACTAAATTGAGCTCACAGAGACTGTAACAATCCTCACGAAGCCCTGGGCTTTCTAGACTCCCAGTGCTGAATGCCTTTCACTGTAGCAAGATGAGCATTCTCTAACACTGGTCACTCAAATAAGCAGACACACATTTGGAGTAATTACAATTAAATCCCTTTTCTCATTAGAATACTAGGCTTCTGTTTGCACAGCCTGCCTGGATCTGCCACTGTGCATTGTCAAACGCATTTCAAACCCAGTCATAATGTTTGCCAGGGGCTGATACCTTGAGGTTGGTTTGTTTGTTTGTTTCAGTAGCTTCCTAAATTTCTTCCTTCCTGGGAAAATTTATCTTCATGATTACTGCCTCTTAGTAGAATCTGGCTACTTTTATCATCATATTTTATCAAAACCACTGAACAGACAGCCATGACAATCATCTGATTCCAAAACTTTACAAAACATATCACTGAATATAATTGATATTTCAGGAAACCATCAACTTTAAGAGATTTATAACCAAGAAGAATTTTCTCACAGAGATCATACTTATCCAAGAATAGCTGCCTCATCTTACTCCCAGCAAAATTGTCCCTCTCTTAGCCTAATGGTCCCTGTATATCCTACACTAAGTGATAGCCCAGAGTTCCAGAGAGTTGTATTGCAGTAAATGGTCAAAATGACACATTTGGTAATACTGTCTTGACTCTTTCTCCCTCAAGTGCAATCTCCTTTTTAAATCATCCCAGAAAGACAACCATCACAACTGCTAAATTACAGCCATAGATCTCTGCTTTATTATCTATCCTTATTCTTCAGGGGCAGGAGGAAAGAGGTGGGGGATAAAGTCTAATATTTAAGCATTCTTTGTTGAGCCTCTTCCAAATAATATTCATGTCCATGAGCTTGACTATGACCCAGATTTTGGTGGCACACCTAGCCCCACAGGTTTCCATGTCTGTCCTGCTGCCTGGTTGGAGGATAAACCCAATCATTTTGAAACTAGTGGCAGACTATAGTATTAGACACTTTGATTTCAGCTTACATATCCATTCTTTATTATAATTTACCCCCACCCAAGCATAGCTAGCTCCCTCTCTTTGCTGATAGTGAGCTAAGGTGTTTAGCTACTAACAAACATATGCACAGCTAAGATTTAATTCTATTATTAGTGGCTTTCTATGAAAGCAAAACAAACAAACAAGAAACACTAACTTTTGATCTAAAGGAATAACACTGATAGTAACCTTCCATCAAGTAGAAATTGGGTCCAAATACCCTTATTGAGAGCTCCCTAATCTTTCATCTGGTTAGCTTCCAAGATCAGCCTTTTCAATGAATGCAATCTAGTCTTCGTTCCAGTCTCCAAAAATGTTTCCTGGATCCTGTCAGAGGCCATGGAAAACAATGTTAATGGATCATACCAACAGCTCCCAACTTGTGATCAAGAGCCCTGTTTAAAGAAGAGAGCAGAAGAAAACAGAGCAGAGCTGCTGCCGCTGCCTGCCCCCACCCCTTTGCTTTCCTAAGCTCCTTTGGCTGCTTCATTCAGCCCATTCTTACTCCAAGTCTCTCTCTTTAGGTTTTGATGTGACTGTTGGAAGAAAGCATAGACCAATAGGAAAATTTATGTCTTGATCTAATCGAGCACTGAGAGAAATGTGGAGAAAGTAAGGCGGACCTCAAGGTGGTACATCAGTGGAGCTGGAGAAGAACAAAAGAAGGAGCAGGATAGGGAGGTCTCTGGAAAGTAGGGAGGAAAGAAAAGAACTGAAAAAGTAACAGGATTGGCAGAAAGGGCAGGGTTGGAGTAGGACCTATTAGATTAGAAACCTAGAGAGGCAAGATGCTGGGCTACAGAAGGGGGAAATTTCACCTCAATTATTGTCTCTAACTTTTTCTTTAGTCTCACAAATATGGGAAGGATCATTAAGGCAAGGAGGGGGGTCAAACAGTCATACTGACCTAAAACAAGTCTTTCTAAAAGCTCTATCTACTCCTTTCCTCATTTTTCTTTTCATAAAAGAAATAAATAAATAAAAGAAAGATCAGAAACTGCACAGAAGAAAGGTAACTCTGGAGGCAACTATACAGTAGCAGAATCAGCACAATTTTCCACAGGGCAAAAGTCTAAATAGGTGTATGAGAAAAATCTCTGTATCGGGAGAGTAAAGAGTGGGCTCACAAGTTACAAGGGGCTCACCGAAGACCATCATGATACTAACTAAGCACTTTCCAACCTTTGTTGCTTTTATTCTTTACAGAAGTGAAGTAGGCGCATTGCCATCCACATATTACAGGTATGTGATGGTATTTACCTTCCTGGGCTTTCAATTATCTGAGGTATTACGGCCACGTGCATGGGTCTCATTTTGCATTCATAAACATTTCCTTGGTATCACATTGCAGACATAAGGGATGGTGCCACGAAACATTAAGAACCGGTCTGAAGAAAACCAGGAAGATAGCTTCAATTTCAGCACCAGGAGGCGCAGAAGAAATGGCAAGTGGGTTTTATCTTGCATGCCAAATCCAATGGACTGAAGCCAACTTCCTGAAGAGCTCCGAAGAGAAGCATTCTGTCACCACCCAGGAACAGTGCAAGGAAAATGTGGTGTCTGGATAGTGACTGGTGCTCCATGCATAGGATGGCAGACACTACTTGTGCTTTCGAGTTCCCTGCCTGCTACATGGACTGAGAAAGGGTGTAGAGAAACTCATCTACCCAAATCCAAGAGCCCTCAACAGCCTCACTTAAATCTTTTTACATCAGAGATAGTCATTGTCATTGTCATCGTTGTGCCTCCCAGATCAGAAACAATGTCAATGCTATTCATATTCTGTTTGGAGAAGGGACTGTGGAGTACTGAAGCTAGGAGAGGACAGAGAACTGGGGCCTGGGATTCAGCCCAGACCTGTCACCCTGAAAGATACCCTGTAACTCATTTCAGTTATGCCACTCTAGCTTCCTCTGCTGGAAAATGTCATTTGAGCCAAATGACACTAGATCTAAAATTCTGATGTCCCAGATTTGCTGTACTTCAATCATTTCAGACAAATCCAGGATTTGATTCTCATCCAAACTAGTTCACTGACGCTCTTTCCAAAAACATTTTGTTAAATGTATGAAAGAGTACTGGTATTCTCTTCAGAGCCAGAAAATCAGCAACGATTGTCCCTTGAATAGGCCATGCTAATTTCCACCTCTGCGTTGGCCACTTCTCATCGATTAGTGCCCCCATTTGCTTCCAAGTCTGTTCATCATCCTACAACTTCCTCCACAAAGCTATCAGTGACCTTGATATGCTCCTAATCCTGCTGTGCTGATACCCAAAGCTTGAAGGGATCTTTGAGAATCCTCAAAACTCACACATGCATTCAGAGGAAGAGAAGTGGGGAGCCTCAGTCAAGCCCTGGGATAAGTAATGCTTAGGAGTTCTGTATATTTAGGTATTGAGTTTGAATAGTCACAATTTGACCAGGTTACTTAAACATAACAGAAATTGATTCTCAAGAACTTTGGGTAGGGAAGCAAACACCAATTTCTTCAGACAACCTTATCCTTTACATTAGAATGGGAAACATTTAACACACTATATATGGGGAAAAATGGGGAAGTGTTTAAATACCAAGGCTATGTCATAAATAACCGCAAATTATATTTTTGTATTGGCCCCAGACTTCATTCTTGATTCATGCATTTAAGAAATTCTCTTAAGACCTTTTCTGTTCAATGACTTCACTGGTAAAATGGGAACAAAGATATCTTTGGATTGTGATGAGGATTCAGTGAAAGTATACGGGCACCAAGTCCAGTTCCTAGGATATGATTATGATCCAAAAATGGCATTCTGGAGAACTTCAGAAATGAAGGCCAAAGCCTGGGAAGTTTAGGAGCATGGATCATCACCACTCCATTTAAAAATCATTGGTACATATTACTTATACAGACTGGTGGGTTTCATTGTAGCACCAAATTGTTTTAATTTATGGAACATGACATTTTACCAAGGATTCTCTCAATAATGTGCTTCCTGCCAAGAGCAAGGATGGTTATAAGCCTAAACCTAAAAGAACAGGGAAGCTTGTGAAAAGAATTAGGGCTGCTTCCTTACTTTCCCTGCCTGATTCAAAACTATCCACCTCAGAGTATAAAGAGAATCAGAGCTACGGATGGGCTGTTCTGAGTACTTGTTCAGGGCCCAAATATATATGGATATGGCAAATCTGGGCCCCACTTTTGCCCACCTTAAATCCTGAATTTAGCTAAGTAGCTTACTATGATCCTGTACCCTAATCTATTTTTCCCTCCCTCGACTTCTTTTTTTAAATGGAGTGATGACAAACTGTGTACCATCTTAAGTCCCCTATTGCTGTGCAGCCTATGAAATGAGTAACAAATGAGGAATACAAGAACTTCCTTGTGAAATCCAGCTTTGCCTTCTCTGATTGATTACTTCACAAGTGCTTGTATAATTGTTAGGCTCCGAAGCTCTTTTCAAGGCCTCTTTTGAGTACTTTTGTCATAAAAATAGGAAGGGAAGAACAACAAGGCCAATATGCACTGAACAAGAAATGAGAAAGTCAGATGTGAGAAACCACTGTATGCTAGCATTATATAGACTTAGAGGTCTTGGTAGTTCAGCTATGATTAGACCAGTTTCCAGAAAATTCCCATTAAATATCATGCCTTCTAAACATCATTATACCTTACTTCAAGCCCCTCTTCTTGGAGTATTTTTCCTATGGTCTAATAATGCATAAACTACCTCTCACCTTCATAGGTGGGCTTGCCCTCTCATTACTTCTATTGCTCACCCTGATCATTTTGGAACCTGTAAAGTTCCATTTAATTTAGCACTTGTCTATTCTACTGCACTATTTGCTCTCAGGAAGCCTATAGGGGACAGGCTAGTTACTCCACAATCTGCAGAAAATAGGAAGAAATAAAAATAGAAAAGAAACAACGTATGGGGTGAGGAAAAGCTGAATGAGGGCTCCTACAGTGATGAGATGAAATCACAGCCAGCAACTAAGCGAAAAGGAGGAAGCCATCACTACCCAAGCCTTCCCCTGTTCTTTTCACAAGTGAAGTTGACTGGAGACTGGATGAGAGCTGCAGAGCTTGTCTGCAGAAGGAAGTGGAGGCACGCACCATCCCATACTCAGAGATGACAGGACTGGGGCTGTTCCACTGGGAGGTGATGAGCTTTCATTTAGTTTTCATAAGCACAGTGTAGAGTTTTGCCTTCCTGATTATAGAAAAGGTCAGGGGCTGACAAACTGACTCTGGAGTCTGCTCAGCAAAGTAACAGAAATGCTTTTCAACCACTCCTGATGAGTGCATCTTTGCTGCTTAGTGTTGTAAACTACCCATGGAAGGGACCGTATTGTCTTCTCACACACACAAACACACACATTTTCGTATGGATATATATATATGTTTCTACCTATGGTGCAATGATATAATTTTATCCATATAATCATCTAACTATAATTCACTTACTCAAAAAATAGACATTTATGAAGTATGACCCATATCGACTGTCCTATGCCAAATAAGGAGGGCAGAACCATGGGTAACATCCACAAAGCAAGGTATATGTGAAAAACCAATATGTAAAACATATCTGCTATGGAAACAGCTTGAAAAATCACTGCTGTCCACTTCAAGCTTCCAATTTAATGGGAAAACACAGACCTAGTTAGATGATATCCTTTAAATCAGTGTTTCTTAAACTCACCTGAAAGAATGAATTACTTGGAAACCTTGTTGGGAAAATCAAAAAGGAAAGAGACTTCTCAGTCCAACCTAGAGCACTTAACTCAATGTAGGGAAGAAATTTGGCAATATGTGAATTTATCAAGTGTCTTAGGTGATTCTTATCACTTGGACTAGGAAATTAAGTCATTTTCCCAAGGTTCTGAGTTTGTGGTTGAGCCCAGGGAATTGAGAGGACTTGTCTAGCACTTAACTACACCACCTACCTCAATACCCCAAAGTAAGCTATTTTATACAGGGCTTGTATTTCATTATTGTCATCACTCAGCTCTCCCAAAACCATTTCTGAGCTTCTTAATGCTCCCCCATGGCACCCAAGTCTTTTTAATTCCCCAAGGACCAGGTTGGCCATATAATGAATATTCAGTAACTACCTATAGTTTGATTCACCCTGGTGAATTTTTCACTTTGGAATTAGACCATTCACCTCCTTTAAATATTCCCTTCAATAAGCGTAATTCGGTGGTCAAGAAGAAACATATCATGAAATGTTGAAGGCCCTGGTTTTTAGTTTTGCAACTTCTCTTGACACACTGGGAAATCAAGAAACTCTACTGGGGACATCAGTTCCTTTATCTTCAAGATGAGGATGTTATTAAGGGTTTTCTTAGAATTCTTTCAATGCTTTTGATGATTCTGTATGAACTGTGGCCAACTGCCTCCCAATATAATCATTTGTTTTTTATTACTGCATGCTTCTGCTAGATTCTAATAATAACCCCACAGATTTACATAGTAAACTTCACATGTGTTGTATTACTTCTCAAAAATTACATAAAGGGTCTGGAGCACTGGCTGAGTGATTACAGTGCTTGCCTGTCATGTGCAAGTACGTGAGTTCAAGCCCCAGCACCACATACACAACGAAGTCTAGGACCAACGAAAGCCACATGAAAAACTAAATAAAATTGATTATCTCTTTCTCTCTCTCACTGTCCCTCTCCCTTAAAAAAAAACTACATAAAGCAGAAAAGTGATAATAATGATTGTTCCCACAACATATATTAATAAACTGAGACACACACACAAGGTTTGTGACTTGGTCACGGTGATAAAAATAAGTGGTAGAGTTGAAATTCTAATCTGAGTCATTTGCCTCCTATTACAGTATTCAATGGTCTTCCTTTTAAGAACTTGATATTCTCACTTAATAGATAAACATTTGCCTGGGGTAACTTTTGAAGCAGTCTAACTGTTAAACTAAATCAGAATTGGGAAATCCTCAGCAGTCTCTGTAAATCCAAACCATACCTTTCAGATGTTCAGATGCCCCAGAGAGTAGATACCTTCATTAGCCATGTTGGACCATGTGGAAAAAACCCAGAGCTGGCATTTGATTAAAATATGTATACTCAACTTACTTATTAGTTTTATCCAAGATGCCCATCATTGTGGCACCTGGGACATAACTGTTCCAAGGTAATTAAACCAAATGTCAGCGGTTTCTTTCTGAACCAATCATTCGACCAATCAATTACCAACAACCAGATTAAATAGATGAATCTAGGTATAGGCCCTTAAGAAATACAAGGGTACTGGTGGGAAGTTGTATTGTCTTACTGACTATCATGACTTATGACTGCTATGGCCCTAAATCATTTCCATAAACTCCTCAAAATTCCTCATGTAGTTCATTCAGCCAAGGTGCAAACATTTATTGGGTGACTTCCATGTTCACAGCTCTGCCAAGCAGGGAAGGCAACACACAAAGCTGGTTAAAAGGTATCAACTTAGTCTCCAGACAACATTAAACCTTAGAACAAAATCTTCTACTAATCTCAACTTCATGGGATATAAAAAGAAAAAGTAGGATCCAATTTGTGCTAAGTTTCCTTTGCTTTTCATGTTTCTAGATCCTTGTTAGCCCACAGGGTATCCCAAAGGAGTTTTCCATGATATATGAGCAATATCTACGTATCACTCTCCAAAAGGCAATATACTCAAAACAGAACTAAAACAGTGGAACTGAACTCACGTACTCATATAATTCATACTTAAAATTATTTATAAATGTTTAGCTATGCAGTCATACACTAAGTTATTACTCTTAATGAATGAAAGTCTATCCACTTTAATCAGTCAATTTACTTGTGAAAGGAAGTAAAAATCGTCAGACAAATTAAAATGACTACTGAAAAATCACTGTGAAACTTGGTTTCTTAAGAAAGAAAGTACTATTAAAAATAGTTCCTTCTCAGCAAAGCAATGTTTCTTAGCAATTACCCATTGTGTTATCAGCACAGTTGATTGACTAAACCCTTTGTGGGTAATGGGCACTTCAGTCAAAACCAAAGGCTAGAATTTTATAGAGTGCCAGAGGCTTTTAATTTCCTTATAGCACATTAAAACACACTCAGTCTTTGCCACATTTTAACCTAGGTTAGCATAAATTTTGCTTTTTAAATTCATTGTCTTACATGGTTCAATGGAAATATCATTAAGAATTGTCATTAGAGTACTCCCATGACCAAACTTTAATCCTTCCTCCCCTTGTGACATATAAAGTTTTAGTTATAGATGATTACCCCTCTCCTGTCTTCAATTCTCTCTCTTTTTTCAATGCAGGGGATTGGACCCAGAGCCTTCTACATGCATGGTAGGCAAATGCTCTACCACTAAGCAGCTCTCTATCCCATCATGTCCAATTATTTTAAAAATTAGGGATGTAGCTCAGTGGTAGATCACTTGCCTACTATGCATGAGTCCCTGGGTTCAATCCCAAGTACTGGAAATGATAATAATATTACTATTATTATTATTATGATGATGATGAATAATTTCACATTAAGTGTTCAGAAAAATATAAAATTAAAATAGAAAATTATACATAAATAAAATTATCTTGCATGAACTTTATGTGCCTTATTCATGAATGGTAGCTGACAAATACAATTCAAAAACAAACAAGATCAATGATTATGACCTATAACTTAATTTTCCTAATAGTTTCATACCTACATGAACATACCAAACCCAATGATGGACTTTGGTGTGACAAACTCAAGTGTTGGTCCATCCAACAACCATTCTGTAGTCACCTCATCTTTCTGCTATAGTAATTTTCTTTGCTGGAAGAAGCTGCAAACCTGCAGAGAACCACCCCATCCCTCTGCATTCTTCCTGTCATATCATAGGCATTGATCCAAACAGTTTAATGAGATATGCGAGGAAGACAGTTGAGAGGAATCTGGAAAGTGATTTCTCATGCATGTCAAGGCCAGCTACTCTTCCTTGCCAAATTATGACCTCTATAAGATGACTACAACTACAACAGCCATCTTGCAGCCATAGGGTGCTCAACCAAAGGATCAAGCCTACAGACTGAGATGAGAAAAAGTGTGGGTGTTCCATGACATTGCAAAACCAACCCTGGACCTGCCATTCACAGGGTTCTGGTTGCTTAGTATTCAATTGCTTATAACATGATGCATCTAATTCAATAAAAATGGGGTACTGTATTGTGTCCACATGTCACTTAGTCTTTACCTTTAATAGATCCAGAACAACACACTAAAGAACAAAAGAGATAGGTGAATAGATGGTGGTAAAAAAAAAAAAAAAAAAACGGAAATAAAGACAAAGAATGGAGCTATCTTTGCTGGATCATAGCACCAGGTCTGGCTGTTTTTCTCTCCAGCACACAAGCTACTATAGCAGGAGCTACAGGACTTGCTAGACCCGTGGCTCAATATTCTCAAACAGCAACTAAAGATTAACTATACTCTCAGTTAACATTCAGAAGAAAAACAGCAAATTTCCTTCTTGTGTTTTAAACTTCCTTTGTTAAAGAGGATCATGAATTTGCTTCATTGAAATATGATCTACTTTAATTAAAGCCAGTGGCATTGAGTAAATTAGAATGTAATTGCATTTTCCATGAATTTCACACAGCTTGCATTTTACCAAAAGGAACCCAGTTTCAGTCAATGCTTGGGTGCTGATACCTGCAATCAAGGCCTTATTAAACTAAACAAATCATTCTTTCATGCAAGTTAAAGAAGCATAAACATAAGGCCAATTTATAAAGGTTCTAATTTCTGCTATTTGGAAAAGCAGAGTATAGACAGAGCTATGGAAAAGAAAACTTTTTTTCAGGTTAATATAAAGCCTAGATTCCCTCCATTTCAACAATGATTTGCCTTAGAAAGCTGCAGTCTTCCCAAATGACTATAGTCCATATTTATTTTGAATGAAGTTATACAACTGGGAGGAGTGGATTATTTAGAAAAAGTGTTCATTTTCATGTAAAAGGAAATTCCTGAATTTGGGATTTGATTTGCAAAAGAAAACCAATTTTGAAATGATGTTTTTTTCTAAAAAATAAGGAGTGCTGAAAACAACCTTTGCAGGATATGAAACTGTTAAAGAGACAGAGGAAGGAAACTCTCTTATTGGTTAAGAGTTTGGACTCTCAGCTTATGCCTATGTTCTGCCAGTTTAACAACGTTTCTAAATGTCACCCTAACTCTAAAATGGCAACAGATAAAACAGATAGCCACCTCTTAGAACTATTGCTAGAATCAGACTCTCTCTTTCAATCTCTCTCTTTCTCTCTCTGTGTGCATGCATATGTATATTTATACTGTATATACATATAATGGTATATGTATGGTATGGCATTATGGAATTACAATTATTGGATCAGCTCCTGTTTTCAGGATGGGAGGTACGATAATAGTCAAGCTCTGATATGGCAGGAACTACGGCATGGTGAGCTGAAGCCTCATTTGGAGCACTGGGCTTCTACTAAGTTACTGGGACAGTGAGACCGACTGGAGGTTGCTACCAGCAGAATCAATGTTGCCTAATCAATTCCCTCAGTGAACCCGTTAGCCCCACTTCTTTTCAAGGCCCCAGATGGCATTCTTACCTCCAGCCAACTGGCCTGGAAAAGCCAGCTGTGACCTCACAGGGGGTTGGGACTTGAAGCTTTCCACAAATCAGCAGAAATCCACCCACATCAAAAATCAATGCCAGCTCAGTCAGAACTGTGCATTTCAGCAAGTCATTTTTGGAATCAGTTGCTAGGGAGACATTGCACACACACACACACACACACACACGCAGGCACACACACACACACACACACACACACAAGAACATCTTTATGGATTAAATACATAAATGAGAACTCATAAAAAGAAAGGCAAACTCTGGGTGGGTGGGTCAGTGGGACCACTGACATATATACAGCCCTTATATAAAATATGCACCTTCTAGGTCAAATAGAGGGATTATACAGACCTCCCTCACTAGAGTAAAGA
>PVKS010008021.1:0-15667 GCA_004027875.1 Aplodontia rufa
ACAGCACTTGCCCAGCATGTGCAAGTACACGGGTTCAAACCCCAGCACCCATGTACACAACTAAGTGTCAGAGCAACGAAAGTCATGTGAAAAACTCCATGAAAATTGATTCTTTCCTTCTCTCTCTCTCCCCTCCCCACTGTCCTTTTCTCTATTAAAAAAAAATTCTCTTTCAAGAATTTTTTTTTCCATCATGGCAACCCAAGGCAGTGCTGAATGATAAATCTCTCTGTGAATGCAGGACATCAACGGTGGGAGAAGTGCCATACTGTGAGGTGGGTGAACAGCAAAATTTCTCCCCAAATTCATTACTATCCAAAAAAGTAAGTTTAATAACATGGAGTCATGGAAAAGCTGAAAGTTCCACCACCAGCAGCTACCCAACCAGAGGGCAGGGAATTAGCCCCAGAGGGGAGGAAGCTGCGCACAATTAAACTAACTCAGGCACAGCGGTGAGAGCACTCAGTAGAACCTTGCTGTGGGACCCCTGTGCTTCTGAACTGCGGCAGCAGCAGAAGTGGCCCTGGGTCTTCTTTAACACTCATAAAATCAAGACCCTAAATCTGATCGCAGGAAGCAGGGTGGCTCCACCATCTTGAAACCTCCCAGAGGGTTGTACGAGAAACTGCTCCGTGAACGGTGAACCCAAAATCACCAGCTACAGAGCAGATTAGGGAGCTCAGTCTGGAGAATCAGCTCAGTTTCTACTGGTTGCTCTGGGGGCTATGTGGGACTAGCAGACCCTCCCTTCTGGTCCTGTGACTCACTTTCAGAGGCTTCCTGCCAACCTCCTTACACACCAGAACTGTGGGAGGAGTCTATGACCAGGACTCTGCTCAATAGGACCTAATCAGCCAGGGAGGACTTAAGGTGCAGGTCTAATAGATGCTGCCTAAAACTCACACAGAGCAGTGGCTAGTGTCAGCTTCAGGGACCTACAGTCAGAAGGGGCAGCCTGGACTCAGTGCCTTCCTTCACTTTCAGACCCTGATTTCTTTGTACAGATGCGATCCTGTAGGTCCTGGGCTCTCCAAGTGGGACTGGGCTTCCACACCACCTAGTGGTTTAATTTGAGAACTCCACAAACACTGATCTAGCTGGGCTGGTGTCTCTTTCATGCCTGCTTCCTCTTGCTGGGGTTGTTAATGCCACACACATCATCTCTTAGGGCCACTGGGAACCTCAAGACAACCAAGAATGGAGCCATAATGGTCCCAGGGATGCTCAGTACAGGTCGGCCACTCTCCTTGGAACAGCAAGAGTCCCTTACAGCTGCACCAGGATCCACAAGACTCCCAGCGGCTCCTGGGTCCCCAGCTGAACAGGGACAGGAGTCTGGGCAAGCAGACACCAAATTTCCCAAGAGTGCAACTTGGGTGGCCCTGAAGTCTGTTCTCACAGGATGAAGGGAAGGTGAATGCTTGCAACCCTCTAAAGGAGAAAAAATATTGGGAGGCCTCCTGGGACTCTCACTGTCAGCTGAGATCACCAAAACTCATTCCCTCCAACCATCAACCAACTCAACTGGGAAGTGAATCCACCTAGAAGTCAGCTATGAACACATTCCCGCAGGGTGCATATTGACCTCTGTGGTAATAATTCAGAACCTTCCCAACTCATTTTTTCTTTCTTTTTTTAGTGTATTTTTTTGCTGTTGTTGTTATCAAAATTGGTGTTCCTGGATGTATGTATTTTTGTTTGTTTGTCTGTGTGGTTGTTTTTTTTTTAACTGTCACTATGACTTCTTCTGTTTGACTCCTGTCTCCATATCACTGAGGTTCGACCTGTGGATGCCTGTAATATAGCAAATTAGTCCTCAATCTCCTTGGGCTGAAGAGACACCCAGTCTCTATGACTCTCTTCTTCCCTTTACTCTGTCAATTCCTAAACTGTATTCTGTTCTCTCTCATCCTCCCTCAAAGTCTTTACCCCACTCTCATCCCATTTCTATCTTTTCATTTTTCCTAGCAGAGTAGGCTACATCATCTCTACTACCTTGTAGCTCTATATCCTAATTCACAAGTTCCACACTATCTGCCTACCTCATTCCCTTTGCTCTCAACACATTGTTTTCCTCACCTTCAAAGGTCCTGCTAAACTGAAGAGAATGTCATACTTGAAAATGGGTGTTTGCTTGCTAACTTAGTATAGTGTGAGAGCTCTCATGGAAGAAAAATGCTAATCCAATTGCTCCTATAGGTACTAACCAACACTAACAGCCAACACTAACAGCCACAGTTGACATTGTCTGTTATATCCATTGGCTGCACTTATTGACTTCTACCCCATATCCCCTGAAGTATTGGAAAACCTAAAAGTCCACAATACTTCACTGACTGGGGTGACAGTCATTGAACTGTGCTACCCAAATTGTACCCCAGCCCAACCAAGCAAAGAGATAAGAAGCTCCAATACCATCAGCAAAGCCCCCAAGAGAATTATTCTCTGGTGGACCTCAAGCCATACTCCCTTTAACTGAAAATGAGGAAAAAGGGAAACAATCATCCACCTCAACCCCACAGCACCCCTTTCAAGGATTCCATGGTTGGGATCCTAGATGAAAACCTAGAAAAATGTATCAACAATATGATTAGTAATTCCATCAAAGAATTGAAAGAAGATTTAAAGGAAACAGATAAGAGAACAATTCCAGGAGATAAGTGACCACGTACATAAAGAGCTAGATATTCAGATAAGAGGTGCAGCAGAGCTCTTAGAATTGAAAAATACTGTCAAGCAAATCAAAAGCTCATTGGAAGTTACTAGAGTAAAGTCAATAGAAAATAGAACTTCAGCTCTCAAAGAACAAACGCCAGATAACAAAGCAGGCTTAGCAACATTGAGTTCAAGGAGGATAGACAAGAAAAGACAAAAAGTTCTGTACTTGATCAGAATTTCCAAGTAGTATTCAAAGAGATGAGAAGAAATAACACGAGAGAAACTGGGATTGAAGAAAACATTGATCAACAAACAAGGGGCATTAGGAACCTTCTAACTAAAATTGCCAAGGATACTTTTCCCCATATCAGAATTGATCCAGAAAACCAAATTCAAGACACGTATAGGACATCAATTAGACCTAACTAAATGAGAAATTCACTGAGACATATCATATATAAAATGAATAACAGATAAATCAAGGAGATAATTCAAAAAGCAGCTATGGAAAAACACCAAATCACATTCAGAAGCAGACCAATTTGGATTACTAGGGATTTCTCAGATCAGACAATGAAGGCCAGGAGAGCATGGAATGATATTTTTCAAAATTTGAAGGAAAACAATTTTCCTTCAAATATATATATATATATAATATACCCTGCAAAACTCAGCTTTAAATGTGATGGGGAAATTAAACACTTCAATGATAAATTCAAGCTAGCAAGGTACATGAACACAAATCCTGCACTACAGAAAATACTCAATGGTATACTTCATTCAGAGGAACACACAAACAACTCCAAATCCCTTAAACAAAAAGAAAGTCAATAATTACAAATCACACCGAAAGACATCCAAAATGGTGCAAAACACAGCAATAGTCAAAACATCAGGGACACAGATTGCCATATCTATTCTAACTCTGAATGTGAATGGACTCAATGCCCCAATCAAAAGACGCAGATTGTCTCAATGGATCAAAAAACAAAATCCAACAATATGCTGCCTACAGGAGACACACTTCACAATCAAAAATAGACACAGACTGAAGGTGAAAGGTTGGCAAAATGTCTACCAGAATTGAGGCCCAGAAAAGCAAGCTGGCATTGTGATCCTAATATCTGATAAAGTTAATTTTGACCAAAAACTAGTCAGAAAGAACAAAGAAGGTCACTAGATAAATAGTAAAAGGAACAATTCATCAAGAAGACATAACGATAGTTAACATTTATGCCCCCAATAACAACCCTTCCAAAAACATTGAAAAAGTACTCAAGAACATTAAACCCCTCATTGATCTCAATACAATAATACTGGGGACTTTAATACACCATTATCAACAACAGACAGATCATCAAAGCAAAAAATCAACAAAGATATCTCTAACCTAAACAACTCTACTAATCAATTGAACTTAACAGATCTTTACAGAATATTCCATCCCAAATCAACTGAGTTTACCTTCTTCTCAGCAGCTCATGGATCCTTCTCCAAAATAGACAACACTCTGGTTCACAAAGCTAATCTTAATAAATACAAAAAAGTTTATATAATCCCATGTATCCTGTCATTCCACAATGGTATGATCTTAGCTTTTAACAGCAAGAAAAACAACAGAAACTACTCTAATACTTGGAAATTGAATAATACCCTCTTAAATAAAGAATAGATAAAAGAGGTCATGAGAACAGAAATCAAGCAATTCCTGGAAATGAATGAGAATGATGAAACAATGTATCAAAATCTCAAGAATAGTAAGAAAGCATTCTAAATAGATAAATTTAGGGCTGGAGCAGTGGCTCAGCGGTTTCAGTGCTTGTCTGGCAAGCCTGAGGACCTGGGTTCAAACCCCAGCACCATGTACACAACTAAGAGTTAGAGCAACTAAGGCCATGTGAAAAACTAAATAAAGTTGTTTCTCTCTTTCTCTGTCTCTCTCACTGTCCCTCTATCTTTAAAAAATAAAAAAATAAATAGATAAATTTATAGCACTGAGTGCCTTCATCAAAAAACAGGAAAGAGCCCATACAAATCAACTTATGCTCTAATCTAAATCCCTACAAAAAGAGGAACGATCCAATCTCAAACATAATAGAAGACAGGAAATAACTAAGATCATAGCTGAAATCAATGCAATTGAGATAAAAAATACAAATTATCAACAAAACAAAGACTTGGTTCTTTAAAAAAAATAAAATTGACAGACTCCTTAACAACCTCATCAAAAGAAAGAATGAAGCAAAGCAAATCAACAAAATCAAAGAAGAAACTGGAGATATCACAACTGACTCAACCAAATTCCAGAAGATTATCATAACTTACTTTGAAAAATTATATTCTGCCAAGTTTGATAATCTGGAAAAAATAGACAATTATCTTGCCACATATGACATCCCCACACTAACAGGGGAGGACACTGAAATTGTAAACCAACCAATCTCAGGTAGTGAAATTAAAACAGCTATCAAAGGACTTCCAAAAAAGAATAGCTCAGGACCTGATAGATTCAAGGCAGAATTCTATCATACCTTTACAGAAAAGTTAACACCGATCCTCTACAAGCTTTTCCATGAAATCGAAAGGGTTGGAACCCTCCTGAAGACATTCTATGAAGCAAATATAATCCTCATACCAAAACTCAACAAAGACATATCAAGAAAAGAAAACTACAACAATTTCTGTAACGAACACAGACGCAAAAATTCTTAATAAATTGTAGCTCTCTGGATCCAAAAATACATTAAAAAATACATCATTATCAAGTGGGCTTCATATCCAGAAAGCAGGGCTGGTTCAACATACATAAATTAATAAATATAATATGCCACTTAAACAGAATTAAAAATAAAAATAATATAATCATCTCAATTGACACAGAAAAGGCCTTTGATAAAATTCAGCGTCCATTTATGTTCAAAACTCTGGAGAAGATAGGGATCAAACGAAGATACTTTAATTTTGTAAGAGCCATTTATGACAGACCCATAGCCAACATTATGCTGAGTGGAGAAAGACTGAAAACATTTCCATGGAATTCAGAAACAAGACAAGGTAGTCCATTTTCACCACACTTATTCAATATAGTTTTTGAAACCCTAGCCAGAGCTATCAGAGAAGGAAATTAAAGGAGTTTGAATAGGAAAAGGGGAAGTCAAGATGTCTCTATTTGCTGATGACATGATCCTATACCTAGAAAACCTAATAAGCTGGAGCAAAAGAATTCTAGAGCTTATTAATGATTTTAGCATAGTGGCTGGTTATAAGATTAACAATCATAAATCATTAGTTTTCCTATACTCCAGCAACAAGTCCACTGAAGAAGTCAGGAAATCTGTCCCATTCACAATTTCCTAAAAAAAAAATACTTGGACATCAATCTAACAAAGAATATTAACAACCTCTACAACAAAAACTATTGAACATTTAAAAAAGAAATTGCAGAAGACCTGAGTAGATGGGAAAACATTCTATGTTCTTGGTTAGGCAGAATCAATATAATCAATATGGCCATTCTACCAAAAGCCCTATACAGATTCAATGCAATCCCTGTCAAGATACCAATGACATTCTTCACAGATATAGAAAAACCAATTATCAAATTCATATGGAACAACAGAAGACCCAGAAAAGCCAAAACATTACTAAACAAGAAAGAGGAAGCAGAAGGTGTCATAATTCCTGACCTAAAATTATATTATAGGGCTATAGCAACAAAAACAGTGTGGTATTGGTATCAAAACAGAAATAAAGACCCATGGAACAGAATTGAAGTTTCCAAGACAAACCCTCAAATCTTTAACCATCTAATATTTGATAGAGGGGGCAAAAGCATAGTGTGGAAGAAGGACAGCCTGTTCAACAAATGGTGCTGGACAAATTGTATAACCATATGCAGACAACTGAAGTTGGATTCTTACCTCTTACCCTACACAAGAATCAAATAAAAAAGGTTCAAGGATCTGGAAATTAAACCAGCAACTTTATAATTGCTTGAAGAAAAAGTAGAAGCAACACTCCACAATATAGGGGTCATCTCTGCTTTCCTTAACAAGTCTTCCATACCTCAAGAGTTAAAGCCAAGAATAAATGAATAAGATGGCATTAAACTAAAAAGCTTCTGGACAGCTAAAGAATCAGTCAAGAGTATCAAGAGAGAACCTACAGAATGAGAGAAAATCTTTGCCTGCTACACCTCGAACAGAGGGCTAACACCCAGAATATACAAAGAACTTAAAAAACTGAACACCAAAACCACAAATAACCCAATCAATAAATGGGCTAGGGAGCTAAGTAGAAATTTCTCAGTGGAGAAAGTCCAAAAGGCCCATAAATAGGTAAGAAAATGCTCTATATCACTAGCAATAAGAGAAATGCAAATCAAAACTTCACTGACATATCACCTCACTCCTGTAATCATGGCAAAAATGAAGAATATGAACAATGAAAGATGCTGCAGAGAAGAGAGGAACACTGTCACACTGTTAGTGGGACTGCAAACTTCTACAGCCACTCTGGAAATCAGTGTGGAGACTCCTCAAAAAGCTGGGTCTGGAAACACCCTATGGCCCGGCTATCCCTCTCCTGGGTATTTTTCCAAAAGAGCTAGAATCAGAATATTACAGAGATACACCTTCATCAATGTTTTTAGCAGCTCAATTTACTATAGCTAAATTATGGAACCAACCCAGATGTCCCTCCCTGGATGAGTGGATTGAAAAACTATGTTACATATATACAATGGAATTTTACTCTGCTGTTAGAGAGAATGATATTATGGCATTTGTGGCCAAATGGTTGGAGATGGAAAAAATTATGCTAAGTGAAATATCTCAAACTCAGAGACTGAAGGGCTGAATGTTTCTCTCATATGTGGAAGCTAGAATACAATCAGAAACATACTGAAAGTTGGCTAAACTAATAATAAACTCAACATGGGCAAATTTTTACATGAACAGGAGGAACCCTGCCTATGATTCTGGAGGATGAAGGTAGGGTGGTAGAGAGGTGGGGAGGGAACAGGAGGGATATCAAGGGAGCTGAAGGGAGGAAGTAGGGGGGTTATCAACCCAGTGGGGAACCTTAGACTTCCATGAGAAGCCCAACTAACACGGGGGTAAAGTAGGCAGAAACATGGGATTGGGGGAACCCAAGGGAGGGAGATCATGGAGTGCATTAGCCTTGGCTTGTTCTGCCATCATGAATGTGTTCATGATTATGTGGCAAGGATTCCCTCCTAAATGTAAGACTATCTTGAATGAATAAAAAAATAATTAAAAAATTATTATCAGTTAAACATGGTAAACTGAAGGGCTGATACAGTAGCTCAGTTACAGTGCCTGCATTTCATGTGCAAGGACATGAGTTCAAAACCCAGCATCACTTACACAACTAAGAGTCAGAGCAATGAAAGCCATGTGAAAAATTAAATAAAATTGATTCTCTCTCTCTCTTTCTCTCTCTCTCTCTCTCTCTCTCTCCCTTGCTCTCTTTTAAAAAAGAAAAAAAGTAAAAAACATGGTAACCAGAACTTCATAAATGATCATGAAGATATGTCTCTAAATCAAGCTTCTTGTTTCAAATAGCTCTGATGTAGCCACCACCAAGCAGTAGCACACTACTGTTGCATCAGTTCAAAAGAGGCTCACTGCCAATGCCTCCTCACTGGGGATGCTGGAGGATCTCAGTCAAGGTCTTGGACAAGGACAATCTGACAGAAGTAGAGCCATGTCAGGGGCTTCCTCTTCTTTCAGGGTGGAGAATTCTTCATGTCTCTTGAGGACAGATACTGTGGGCAACCCTGACCTTTCTTTTCCATAATGGAGTCTTTAGAGATAATTCTGTCTCTGCTGCCCCACTTTAGATTGGATGGATATGGTGGGAGCCATAAATCTCTGGGCATGAGAGCTGGCTGAAACACCTTAGCCCTTGAGCTGGAGGTAGTACTGAATGAGAATGTAGTTAGCAAGGTGAGAATATGCTTGTGCTGTGCCTGAATACTTGGTGATTAGAGATGGGACAGTTACAGTGATTGCCAGACACTCACCATAAGTCCATGCTTCTCAATCCATGCAGTATGGCTGTCCTTAGAACTGACTTCTAAGTCTGCCTTGCAGTTGAGTGAGTCCACTTGTGGAGGGGTATACTCTTCCAAGCCTGACACAGAGTGCCTCTTGCAAATTATACTTCTTCCTCCTGGTTGCCTGACATCCTAACAACCCCCTCAACCTTCTCCCTCAATGCAGCTCCTTGAACTGCTGCACCATCAACCTCATCCAATGTGTCTCTTCAGCAAGAAAGGGACTTATGTTTTTTGAACCATTGTACCCTCTGGGACCTATTTATTACACTCCAACTAAAATGAATCCTAAAGACTAATATCAAATAACATGAAAATATCCTATGAAAGAGGTGATATTCGGGGCTGTTTTGAGTTCCCTGCAGGCTCCTAGAACAAGATGGATACACAGGTGGTCAAGAATGAGCTTCAAAAGAATGATGAGGGTGCTTCAAAGACAAATGATTAAGACAAACTTAATCTATTCCATAATATTAAAAAAATAGATTGAGTCCAGGCAGAAAGAAATTCCTTTCAAAAAATGAAAAACAAATAATTTGTTTTCATGCAGGTCAGAGTTTTCATATCATGAGAAGACTAAGGGGGAAAGCACTGTCCTTCAGTGGCCAAGACAAGGAGAGGTAGGGAGGTGCCCTTCCCAACATTTTGAAGAAGAATGCTATAATAGGTTCTTACTTTAAAGTGTAGGATGAGATAAACAACCCTGTATGAACCAATGTCCAGTTTTGCTTATGGCTTAAATGCTATTTTGATTTAGTAGGACATGACCCAATTTGTCATCCATACCCTGAGGCTAGCCAAGGGACAAAAGAATCTGTGAGGTTTTCACTTGCATGAATCTTACAGCCTGGGAGGAGGTGTCAAAATTGTTTTTCCTTATTACCACAACCATGAAAAAGGAAAGTCATAACTATTCATCAGAAACCTTGTTTCAGAACTCCTGAGGAAAATATACAAACCTAAAGCGCACTTTGAGAAGGTAAGATCTTAACAACCCAAACTGAGAGTGAATATCTTTATCTAACTGCACACATGATGATGCTGGTATCTGGAAAACTGGTCTTCAGCACAATTAGAGTGCACATTACCTTATCATGGAGACATAAAAGGCTGCTCTTACCATTCTAAACCCAGGAGAAAAAGAACTGCTGGCAGTGTCAGTAAATCCCACAGTTTTCAGATTACCCAATTAGTGAAGAGTGATCCCATTCTTAGACACAGTACTGAAAGTCAAATATTTTTCAAGCTACAATGCTATGTCAGGACTATGAAATGGCTTCCCTAACTGGGTGCACTCGAATTTGCCGCATCACTGGTGCATTCACCATTGAAGACAGCAAGGCATAGATGAGGGCAGGACCTCAATCACTGCAGAATTAGCATAGTACCTTCTCCATTCTTACCTTGTGGCATTTTGTGCAAGAGGACTGGACAAAAGGAAAAGAGAGGAGGAGGGGTAGGAGTGGTAGAAACACTCCCACCTTGGTCTCCACATGCAATGCAATGCCAACAAACCCCCTGAGTACTGGACACTTTGGCCCCAAAGGTGACAATGACAGTAAGAACACAGTCACTACCAGCAGACTAAGGATTGTGACGTAAACACCCAGATCTCCCACTTTGGGTTATCTCTGCTCCAAATGGTTGCCTAGGATACAAGGGAGCCCAGACTCTGAAAAACAGCACATACACTGAATGCAAGATCAGACTGCTTTTAAGTTAGTCAAATGGGAACATTATAAAGCAGCAGCCAAATGAATTGCTGGTTACTACAGGACAGCCTTAGGTGGAAGGGGACCGTGCAGTCCCATTTGCATTTGCAAAGTGGAGCTAGTTTAGTCAATGGTGGACAGCTGGGACAGCTATGTTAGAATACTACTTTAGTCAGCTTTTTTCATTGCTGTGATTAAAAGACCTGACAAGAACAATTTTAGGAGAAGAGAAGTTTATTTTAGGGCTCACAGTTTCAGAGGTCTTAATCCATAGAAAGCTGGCTCCATTCCTTAGGGCTCAAAGTGAGAGTGTGGCAGAGGGAAGCAGCTCAAGGCATTGCCAGGAAGCAGAGAGAGAAACTCCATGTCAAATACCTTTAAAGTATTTAGCTCGAAGGCATGCCCCCAATGACCCACCTTCACCAGCCACAACCTACCTGCCTTCAATTGTCAGCTAATATGTATCAGAGGATTAATTCACTGATTGGGTTAAGGCTCTCATAACCCAGTCATTTCAACTCTCAGTCATTTTGCATTATATTGATGCTCTAAACCTATCGAGCTTTTCGGGGACACCTTTCATCCAAACCATAATAAACACGATGGAGTCAAATGGGTAGTTTTTTCTAAGAAACTCAGAACAAAATATGGTCATCCATCACTGAGACATTTACTTTAGTGATTCATTCCAAATATTCCTAGTTACTAAATAAACATCCTGCCAGTTCTCTCCATATCTGCCTTTCCAGATACCTCTAAAGTCAGCGCTACCTAAGGCCAAGCAGAAACAGGTGCTGACTTTTTCATTTACAGTCATTCCCCAATGGGGATGCATTCTAAGAAGCCATTTTTTGGGTTCATCTTGTCATTGTGTAAACATCTAGGGTGCACTGAAGCTAAGAAGGGCTTCAATATCACCACAGGACAACATATAATCATACATGTTGCATGTGACATCATTATGCACTGCATGACTGAAAACCCATTATCATATATCTTAAAATTCCATCAAGTACTCCCTTCAAGCTTTAAAGCAAAAAAAAGCAAGGATGTGAACTGAACAAATACCTTTCAGACTCTTGCTAGCAATCATAATTCCATTCCCAAAGATGCAGGAAAAGAAATTTTATGGACAAAAACTTCTAAAGTCTCACTCATGTCATAGAATACAATCTGATTGAACAGAGGAAAGAATCATGATATGAAGAGAGTTCCTATGTTGCCACATGTGGGAAGCATATAGGCCATGAGGCTGTGTACGTGCCATGAGGCAGGTCAGTTACTGGAAGGTGGCTGAAATGTTAATTGTCAAGAGAGACTGATTATCTTGTTGTAGGCTGACCTTCCCGAAACCAGATGTGTGCTCTTCAATGGTTGATATGCATCTTGCTCGGAATAGTCTCCCCCAGCCACATGCCGAGGTGGTCCGGTAAATTGTAACCTGTATGTAACTTCGGGGGTATGCGGAAGTAGATGAATTTTGTAACTATATAACTGCACTAAGAAAAGAAATAAAATAAGAACTTCTTTTTGCACAAACTACGGCTGTTGTCTTGCTGCTTCGCTGGACAAACGTGGCAGATGGTGGCCCGTATGGGGAGCCTTTAAAACGGACAAAAAATCTGTAAGTAAAGGTTTTGTTTCTGCCTAAGAGCAGGGATTCATAACGTGCTTCCCAAGAGCAGGAGCCTGCTTTGACAGGGTTCACGATAAGCGAGGCTCTAGAGGAATATCTTTGTTCTTTTTGTGTCTCCTTTGTTATTTTTGTCTCTTTCTTTTCTATAACTTGTGTTTTAGTCGCTATGGGGTCAGAAGTTTCTCGCTTGAGAATGGAACGTTCTTTAAGAGAATTGTTAAAAAGAAATGGTACTCCTTTGAAAACAGCAACTGCTTGAAGTTTTGTGAGAACCATAGAAAAACATACTTGTTGGTTTATTGAGGAAGGATTACTTAATGTCCCTTAGTGGGAGCATCTGGGAGTGGATCTAAGAAAAGCTGAGGCTTCCAATCCTCTTCCAGTTGGGACTCTAGGCATTTGGTCTTTGATTAGTAGCTGTTTAGTGTCTTCCAATGCAGACATGGTTGAGCCCCTTATGGAGGCTAAAAAGGCATTGGAGGAGGTTTCACAAAAGGGACAGAGTGAAAGGAACGATGATTCTGCATCAGATGAGGAAGAAGGGTTGTCTCAGGATGCATTGCGTAATTTGGACTTAAAACATCATTCCTCTTTTCCATCTGCCCCTACCCCTCCATCACCTCCTTTATTCTCTAGCAATCCTTTCTTGGAATTATTGCCTCCTAGTCATGAAAAACGTAAGCAGTTCAATGTTTGCCCAGTAATGCAAAGTTCTGACTTAATTGATGATGCTGGGCTGAGACAAAGGCCAGATAAATTGTTTTATCCTGTGTTTGAGGATCAGCAAAACCAGAGATTCCACCAGGTATTTCCTTTCAAGGATGTTAAGCTATTAAAGGAAGCGGTTATGACTTATGGAGTTCAAGCTGCATTTACTTTGTCTATACTAGAATCTGTTGGAAATCAAAATTTGACACCTACTGATTGGACTAATTTGGCTAAAGCATGTTTGTCAGGAGGGCAAAATTTAATCTGGAAGGTTGGCTTCCAGGAGGCTTGTTTAGAAACAGCACGTAGAAATGCTGCCTCGGGAAATCCTCAATGGAATTTAGACATGCTCATGGGAATTGGTCAGTATGAAGGGCAGACTCAACAGATAAACTATCACCCTGGTGTTTATCAACAAATTTCAGCAGCTGCCCGTAAAGCTTGGAAAATATTATCTGGGTCGGGAAATTTGCAGGGTCAGCTTTCTAAGGTAATTCAAGGAACTAAGGAACCATATGCTGATTTTGTGGATAGGCTAATACAGACTGCTAGTAGGGTGTTTGGGGATGTGGAGCAGGCCATGCCTCTTGTCAAGCAACTGGCATATGAACAAGCTAATAAATGGTGTAAAGAGGCTATTAGACCATGGAAAAACAAAGACATTTCTTCATATCTTAAGGCCTGTACGGACATAGATGAAACAGTAATACAGGGACAGGTTATGGCTGCCGCTATTACTTCTGGCCTTAAGAAAACTCCTTCTGGGGGCAACAATAACAATAATTGTTATAAGTGTGGGCAGCCTGGACATATTCGAAAAAATTGTCCTAAGGAGAGCAGAGGCCCTGCCCCTGGGCCATTGTCCTAAGGAGAGCAGAGGCCCTGCCCCTGGGCCACGTCACCTTTGCTTTAAAGGCAATCATTGGACTAGTGAGTGTCGCTCTACTAGAGATAAGGATGGAAATCTCTTGCCTCCTTTAGAGTCAAAAAAAGGGAAGCAGGGCCCTCAGTCCCAGGGCCCACAAATATACGGGGCTATACACATGGTACCCTGAACACACTATCCCCTAACACCCCCCTCCGACAAACCACAGGAAGTGCAGGATTGGACCTCTGTGCCTCCGCCAGAGCAATATTAACCCCAGAAATGGGGGTACAGCCCATTCCTACTGCTGTTCAAGGGCCTTTACCTAAGGGTACAGTGGGATTAATTCTCGGCAGAAGTTTCTCTGCCCTAAAGGGCCTCTCTATGGTACCTGGAGTGGTTGATGATGATTTCACTGGAGAGATAAAGATTCTTGCTGCAGCACCTAGGGGTGTAATTGCTATTTCACCCGGCGATCATACAGCTCAATTGTTAATCTTACCCAGTCTTCATGAAAACTATCCAGCTAAGGATAAAGAGCGTGGTGATAAAGGCTTGGGATCTACTGGAGTGGATATAGCATTCCTCTCCTTGGATTTAAAAAACAGACCTATGGTTTCTTTGATGATTGAGGGTAGGCCCTTTCAGGGTCTCTTAGATACTGGAGCTGATCAAAGCATTATTAAGAGCCTAGACTGGCCGCAGAATTGGCCACTGGATATGGCAGATAGCACTCTCTGAGGGTTAGGGATAGCCATTAATCCTAATAAGAGTGCAAAACTTTTATCATGGAAAGATGATGAAGGGCACACAGGCAGGTTTCAACCTTATGTACTTGATAGTCTTCCTGTCAAATTATGGGGAAGAAATGTAATGGAAGCTGTCCGGTCCCGGCCGGCCGGGACCGGACAACTGGTGGCCCATACGGGGACAGTGAAAATCAATGTTAAGCACCTAAAAGTAAACGGAAGAGTCCTCCTGAGGGACTAAAAGTAAACAGAAGAGTCCTCCTGAGGGACTAGAAGGACTAGCCTAGAGCTAGGGAAGGACTGGCCTAAGAGCCAGGGCGACCTTGAGGTAAACGGAAGAGTCCTCCCGAGGGACTAAGCAAGTGGCTGCAAGACAGCGTCAGACGTCCTTTAGTAGTAGAATTTGTGTCAAGTTGTAAGTCTTTGTGTGTTTGTGGTATTGTTGTGTATTTGGTTTCTGTGTATTTTTGTGATAGCTATCGTGGAAGGGCTTAAGGGTAATAATGGGCTTAGAAATGTCACAGTTAGGGATTAGAATTCACTATGGGCTTGGAAATGTCACGAAACGCTTGGAAAAGAAATATTACACCTTTAAAAATGGCCACGGCCCGGGCATTCCTTAAAATGGTGGAGGAATGTTGCCCTTAGGTTTCTAGAGGAAGGTCTAGCTGCCCCAGAGTCATCCTGTTGCTATTTGTGTAGGTCTTTCAAGAAAGGTTGCTATTTTACATAGAGGTTTTTGAGTTTTTCAGAGCCTTTAGTGGCTTCCTAGAGAGAAAGATACGGACCGGGGAAGAAAACCTGCCGGTCCTGCTTCGGTGTAATTAGAGAGACTTTGACATCTTAGCTGCAGCTGCTACAGCCCTGGCAGTGACTGTGCTGATGGCGGATCTTGAACAACTTGTCCAGCTCAGCTGCAAAGGCTTTCGCAAAACGAGGATCAACACCTGCACATTGGACTATTGACCATGAAGTTTATCTACTGTAAGAACAAATGGACATTTTGGTGGACTTTGGGTCTAACAAATGGACATTTTGGTGGACATTGGGTCTATGTGTATTTGTAACCTGCCTGAACTAAGTTTTGGCTACCTAAGTAATTTGGCTAAGTCTTGAGGAAGAGTGGCCAGTGTCATTATTATGTGTTTTGTGATTGGTCTTGCGGTAAAAAGGCATGGAGGGGATCAAGCAAGCTTATGCTGCCCTCAGAGTTGATGACCATGAGTCAGCTATGCAAGCTCAAGGGGCTGGTAGTCAGTG
>PVKS010008021.1:15767-70378 GCA_004027875.1 Aplodontia rufa
GTCTTGCGGTAAAAAGGCATGGAGGGGATCAAGCAAGCTTATGCTGCCCTCAGAGTTGATGACCATGAGTCAGCTATGCAAGCTCAAGGGGCTGGTAGTCAGTGATGGGAAAATCCTCTCAACCCCCTTATCAACCTAAGACAGGAAGGGTGCCTTATGCTGCACCTCATTCCAATGACGGGTAAGAAAGGGGAGGTGTGAATGGAAAAACCTAAGGCAGACACAGTCACCTGTTTGTTATCCTCCCCTCAATAAAAATAAAAAAAGGAGGAGATGTTGGGGATCCCCCAACATGAGGTCCAGCTGGCTTGTAAAAGAATTGGTGGTAAACAACTCTGACCCACCTGGCTTGTATCTTCCTTAGTGACGTAATGCCTGACCGCAGGACTAAGCTATTTGGTCACTCATTGGTACAATTGTATAAACGTGTTTCACTATACCCCTATTGGCTATTGTAATGGATAAATAGAGTAGCAGCTAGTCAGGTGGAGGGAGCGGCCCAAAAAGCAATGAGCCAAAAGAAAGAAGCAGCCCAAGAAGCAAGCAGCCAGAGAAGAAGCAACCCGCCCTGTCCTGAAGCAGAAGCACAGAAGCATGGCAGCAGCAGCAGCAGCAGCAGTAGAAGAAGCAGGCAGTAAGAGCCTCGGTTGCAGAAACACGACTCTGGTATTGCAGTAGAAACAAGGACTATGAATGTGAATAGCCTTGTCTCTAAATGTAATGCCTTAAGGGCCTTGACTGTAAAAGAGGGAAGGCGGGAAGCGCCTGGAGGCCGTTAGCCGAGGTATAGGGAGAAATAAAGCGTTTGGAGAACTTAAGACCAGCGGGTCTATTTTAACCTCAATTCCCCGCCTGAATGAGAGCATTGTCCGGTTCCTGCCGGCCGGGACCGGACAGAAGCCATGGGAATTAAGTTAGTTTCAGACATTCCCTACAGTAACACAGCTGCTGAATGTATGATGTTGGAGCAGGGTCATGTCTGGGGGAAGTCCCTTGGAAAACTTCCTTGAGATTATGCTCCTCTTAAGTTAGGCCAGTCACAGATGGATACAAAAGGATTGGGTTTTTCATAGGGGCCACTGATGTTTTAAAAGTCACCTGGGTTTCTAATCACCCCATCTGGGTTCCTCAGTGGCCCCTCTCCAAAGAAAAACTTTGTGCAGCCCAGGAACTTATTAAGGAACAGCTAGAGCTTGGCCATATTCAACCTTCCACTTCACCTTATAATACACCTATCTTTGTGATCAAAAAGAAAACTGGAAAATGGAGACTATTACATGACCTACGAGCCATTAACTCCATTATGGAACCTATGGGTCCTACTCAATTGGTATTACCTGTATTAACTGCTCTACCATTTGGGTGGCCTACTATTATTATTGATATTAAGGATTGCTTTCTTTCTATCCCTCTTCACCCTGCCGATACTAAATATTTTGCATTCTCCCTTCCTACTACTAATAATGCTTCACCTAATCAGCATGATGAGTGGACTATGCTCCCCCAAGGAATGGCGAATAGTCCTACTATGTGTCAGGTCTACGTTGATCGGGCTCTTCAATCCATTCGTGACACTTTTCCGGATTTGCTAATTTATCATTACATGGATGATATTTTACTTGCTCATTCTCAGGATTCTATTTTACAAAAGGGTTATGTTGCTCTTTTAAGCATTTTGAAATGCTGGGGCTTGACTGTAGCCCCTGAGAAGGTTCAATTGACTGATATTAAACAATTTCTTGGATCTACTATATCTAACACATAGTCAAACCTGCAAAAATTAACCTTCATAAGGATAATCTGTCTACTTTAAATGATTTTCAGAAGCTGCTCGGTGACATCAACTGGATCAGACCTTATCTTCACATTCCTACCTCTGCTCTTTCTCCCTTATTCGACATCTTAAAAGGTGATTCTGATCCCCTCTCCCCTCGTTCTCTTACTGTTGAAGGACGAGAAGCTTTAAATCAAGTAGAAAGAGCCATAGAGTCTGCCCACATTGACCTCATTGATTTAAATAAGCCTTTGCAATTTATTGTTTTAGCTACGTGTTACAGCCCTACAGGTGTTTTTTGGCAGCATGGCCCTCTCCTTTGGATGCATGGTATGGCTTCACCTTCTAAGGTCATTACTCAATATCCAGAAGCTATAGCTACTTTTATCATGAAAGCACTTAAGGTTTCTCTGGCAACGTTTGGTATGCATCCCCATACAATAACTACTCCTTATAGCGTGGAACAACTACAATATCTCTGTTCTACCCTAGATTGCTGGACAATTCTTTCAGCAAGTACTCAAGCTCAATTTGATAATCATCTCCCTTCTAATCCCTTATTACATTTTTGGGCTAGGCATCCAGTGGTCTATCCAAAAATCACCAGGACTACACCCATAAAAGATGCCACTTTAATATTTACTGTTGGATCTAACGATGGCACTGGAGCCATTACAGCCAATGGATCCACTCAAACCTTTCTGTTCCCAGTCCAATCTGCTCAACAAACAGAACTATTGACAGTTTTAGTGGTTTTTTCAGGACATTTTGAACCTTTCAACCTGTTTTCAGATAGCATATATGTATTTAATGCTGTTCAGAGTCTCAAGCTGGCTGGACACATTGCTGTTCGTTCTCCCATTCATCAGCATCTGCTACAGTTGCTGCAATTAATTTGGGACAGGAAAAATCCCTTTTATATCACTCACATTCGTGCTCATTCTGGTCTCCTCTTTCTCATGGCAATCATGTTACTGATCTCGCCACGTGCGATGTGCATATCTTTTCTGCACTGCAATCTGCTATTAATTTTCATAATCAAATTCATGTTAACTCCTCTACATTGCATCATCGCTTTGCTATATCTAAGGAAGAAGCCAGACACATTGTCGAAAGCTGCACTAACTGTGTTACCTTTCTTCCTCAAGTGACTTATGGAGTCAACCCTAAAAGACTGATACCTAATCATCTATGGCAAATGGATGTCACTCATTTTCCTGAAATTGGAAAATTGCAATTTATTCATGTTTCTGTTGATACATTTTCAGGATTCATTATAGCCACACCATTGTCTGGAGAAAAAACAAAGGATGTTATTACTCATTGCCTCTTAACATTTTCCATTCTAGGTTTACCTAAACAACTTAAGACTGATAATGGACCTGCCTATACTTCTAATACATTCAAAAATTTTTGTGCTAATTTTAATATTCAACACATTACATAAACAACTTAAGACTGATAATGGACCTGCCTATACTTCTAATACATTCAAAAATTTTTGTGCTAATTTTAATATTCAACACATTACAGGCATTCTTTACAACCCAACTGGACAAGGCATTGTTGAAAGGGCTCGTCTTACCATCAAGACTATGTTAAATAAACAAAAGGGGGGAATAGGAGCGGTGTACAGAACACCCAAAGATAGGTTATCTGCTGTATTATTCACATTAAATTTTTTGAATTTAGATTCCAATAATAGATCAGCTGCTGATAGATTTGCTGATCCACATCATAAGCCCAAGATGTGGGCCATGTGGAAAGATATATTGACTGGTCAATGGAAAGGTCCAGATCCTCTATTGATCTGGAGCCGAGGTTCTGTTTGTGTTTTTCTGCAGAATGCTAAAGGACCCATCTGGGTGCCAGAAAGGCTGACTCGAGCTAGCCGTGATCCGAGCAACGATGAAGACACTCCAGATTCTTCTCCTTTGCTGTCTGCTGATACAGAGCTCAACAATGATGGAACAAAAGGACAATGTCTGGATCCGACTGGCCAAGATAGCCAAAACAGATAACATCTGCATCAGACAAGATGTCCATATGGGACTTATTTTAGGATCCTGCTTGCTGCCTGTGTGTTGCCCTTCCAATGATATTAGAAATCTTACCTTTTTCTCCAAAATTAACAAAACTGTTACTTACTCGGACTCTTACAATTGGGGAAGCTCCTCTTTTCGACTTCCTAAGGATGCTATACAGCTTATTACTCCTAATGTAATTTCTGAAAATGATACATGTGCTGAATATAAGAGTTGTACTTCTAAGTGTCTTGATGTAGGAAAAAGACATTTATGTAACTGCACTGAACAAATTGTGTATGGCAATGCACACACTTCTCTTCCGAAGGGGTGGTTTTTCTCCTGTGGTAATTATACTTTTAATTATATACCTGCTAATTTGTCTGACGGAATGCATTGCTGCCTTAGCCATTTGACTATATTTTTACCCTCAATTGCAGATATATTGCCCCATTATCCTGCTGTTAGAGTTAAAAGAAGTCTCCCTTTGGCTGAAGATTGTGATGATAACATGCATCTCCTTTCTAAAACTGAAGTAGATGCTTTGACCTTCTCTTTGCTGGGTATTCCTGCTTTAGCAGTAGGAGCTTATAAGTCTCTTACAAAACTGGCTCGTGCGATGGCAAAAAATATTAACTATACCTCTACTGCTTTGTCCCTTCTAAATGAAGAACAGTGTGTGTTACGACAAGGTATTTTAGATAATAGAGCTGCCATTGATTATCTACTACTTTTACACCACCAAGGCTGCCGGTCAGTCAAGAACAGGTGCTGTTTCAATCTCTCTGACAATTTCCTTAGTATCTCTGAAGAGATTGACAAACTTAAATCTCTAACAAAACATATCACGCAAGATTCCGGAGCTGAAGGACTTTTTGGATGGCTGACCTCATGGCTTCACAATATTTCCTGGCTTAAGGAGTTATTTTTGGGAATTATGTTTGCCCTGGCCTGTGTTATCATCATGTGCATCGCGGGTTGATGCGTATTATATGTTTTCCTACACCCCTGGACGCATCATAACAAGTGATGGACTGGTAGTCAATGACGGGTACGACTTGCACAAATATTTATCAACCAAAGACAGAACGTGGAGAGTTTTAGACTTCACGATTCGATGATGGGTAAGAAAATATTTGATTGCAGGCAACCTAAGACAGGCACAGTCCCCTTGTCCATTTTAAATAGTAAAGGGGGAATTGTGGGAAGCATATAGTCCATGAGGCTGTGTACGTGCCATGAGGCAGGTCAGTTACTGGAAGGTGGCTGAAATGTTAATTGTCAAGAGAGATTGATTATCTTGTTGTAGACTGACTTTCCCGAAACCAGGTGTGTGCTCTTCAATGGTTGATATGCATCTTGCTCGGAATAGTCTCCCCCGGCCACATGCTGAGGTGGTCCGGTAAATTGTAATCTGTATGTAACTTCTGGGGTATGCGGAAGTAGATGAATTTTGTAACTATATAACTGCACTAAGAAAAGAAATAAAATAAGAACTTCTTTTTGCACAAACTACAGCTGTTGTCTTGCTGCTTCGCTGGACAAATGTGGCAGCCACACTCACTCTGATAAAAGTTTCACAACTTAACAGCAGGTCATATCACTGCTATCTATGTGTCATACTAAGTAAACAACTTACCAATGAGAAGCAACATTCCCTAGTCAATTTTCTATCTCTTTTTGTATGGCACTGAAGATACAAAGAGAGATCTGAGTTACATTCAGAATATTGTGAAACATTTTGTTTTGCAGACAAGGTGATATTAGCGAAAACTGGACACTTCCCCTCTGTTATGTTTTTAATATGATTTCCCCAAATTGGAAACTTAATACTCCCAACTCATATGTTGATGGTATATGGAGATGGGCCTTTTGAGAGGCAATTAGGGTTAGAGTGTTTCCCATGATGACATTAGTGGCTTTACAAGAGGAAGAGAGACCCAAGCTACCACTCTTGCTCTGTCTCACCATGTGAGGCTCTCTGCCATGTCATGATGTAGCAAGACCACCCTCACCAGATGCCATGCAGTGCTCTTGACCTTCCCAGCCTCAGAGCCATGAGCTGAATAAGCTTCTATTCTTTAAAATTAACCTGGTCTTAAGTGTTGTGTCATAGCAGCAGGAATGGACTGAACTAAGACACCTTTCCTCGCTTATGGGATAACCCTCTTCCAGAGACACTGGATATCCCTTCTCTTCCACCTTGTTTTGCTTTTGACAACACAGTTATAAAACTCTCCCTCCTTTTGATAAGTTGCCTTTTCTATTTCTTCTGAGAAGTACAACCTATATCATTTTCCCATGGAAATGATGGAATTGCCAATGAATTAAGAAATAATGGAGGATGTTTGAAGATAGGCTTCTGTCTAGAAAATAAAATAGTATATGCAGAAAGCACAGATCTACAGGATCTGTTGCAAGCTCTCAGTTATCATCCCTCTAACAAGTACAGATGATCAAGGCATTTGATTTTTGACTTTTTTTTTTCTTTAAGAGAGAGAGAGAGGGATAGTGAAAATGAAAGAGAGAGAGAGAGAAAATCAATTTTATTTAGTTTTCCATCTGGTTTCCATTGCTTCAACACTTTACTGTGGACGTGGTACTAGGGTTCAAACCTAAGTCCTCATGCATGCCAGGCAAGGACTGTAACTGCTGAGCCTCCACTCCAGACCCTGATTTTGGACAAGTTTTATTTAACATGAGTAGATGTGTACTACAACATGATGAGGTGAATAATACTTCTAAATCAGTTCTACTTTTCTTGATCATAATTGTGATGCATCCAGATTGTGTAACATTTGGAAGATTTGGTAAAGTGTACAGATGGAAATTTAAATCATATGTAACCCTACTTCCTGGAATAACTGCAGTTAACATCTCTTCTATACCCCTCCAGTCTTTCCCTTCTGTACTACACATACATACACTCTCAGACATGTATGCACACAGAGTCAGTGAAAAAGAAGAGATGGTAGGGTATGCAGTTTTGATTCCCAAACTAATCTCTCTAATGGCATACAAGTCCTTGATACACAGAACTGTAGAAACACAAGACATCTTAGAGCTTTTTAATATAACTCATTCATTTTCTGGAAGCAGCAACTGAGAAAGGAGACAACAAGACTCTTTTGAAGGTACTCCAGCTATAACGTGAGGGGGTGGGGGTATAACCTCCCTTGAAGTCCAATTCTCTATCCACTATGCATGAATGTCTGTGCCAAATGTCTCATATGCCAAATATCAACATGATCTTGGAAAAATCATACATATAAAAATTCAGAATATGACTCATTGTTAAAAATGTATGCTGCTTAAAGGTTCTATGAGCAGACCCATGGCTCAAGGCACATTGCACCTAGTCAGCCACTTCATGCACTTCAGAACACACCTGTAAGATCAGAAAACAAGAACAAAGGAAAAATTTTGATGCAGAGTGAATGTGCCTCATCTCCATTATTTTTTTCTTTAGGCACAGGGGGCCTACATGCCAGGAGGAAAAGTGATGTCCAACTTTCAAGTAGGAGTTTCAGCAGCCATGCCTGAGCTGTGTCTGCCGGGAAACAGTGACATGTGGTTCCCAGACCACCAAGTATTACCAATCTGAGAAGCCTGAAGAAGGGAGAGATTTAGTAGCTTTGAATAAACACAATGCCCTCACTAAAATTCCAAGATAAGTATTTTAATGTTTTTCCCTTCTTTCCTGTTTCTTCCCTCCATGCCCCCCCTCTCTATTGTGTTAGGGACATAGTCCAGGGCCTTATGCATGCTAAGCTTGCACTCTACCACTGAGCTATACCCCCAGTAACCTCCCCTTTAAAGGAGGTATAGCTTCTCTCCTTGCATGCCCTCCTCTTTGCACATCCATTGTATATTTATCATAGACTCCCTATTATATATGTGACCTGGTAAGAATTCCTGTCAGTGCATCACATGAGGAAATAAAGCATGGCTCCAGTAATTCATCTATTTTCTCTCAGTTCTGGATTTATCCCTCATTGTTTCTTTTAGGACCAGACAATCGATCTGGGTCCTATAAGTATATTTCCTCTGCCAGCTGACAGTAAGTTTTTTCACAGCAATGCCTTTGGTGCCTAGCTCTTTGGGGTGGACATGGCTTCTCCATTTCCAGACTCCTTCTGCACACAGCTTCTGCTGAGCAGGTGGCTCATCTACCTCCCGTACACTACAGTGCACTGCAACCAACAGCACCTGGCAACCAGACGTTTTCCCCATCAACTTTCTTGGGCATTTATCTAGTGGTATGACTCCCCAGTGAGACACCTCCATGGGAACACATTTCTCCAGCAGCTTGGATGGCACATTTCTGGTGAGTTCTATTCTATGGATGCAGCACCACAGGGCTCTGTGCCATCCACTAAGCCACAGTGATGACTTTTGCAACAATGTCTGAACCTCAGCTCTGGGAATCTCTTCCCTGAGGACCTGTCTCCTTCTATCTGCCCCTTTTGTCTACACTTCCTCTTCTGTTTTTTGCTCTTTTTACATATTACTAGACAGTACAACTTTACTCTAATACTCTGTTATAGTTAGCGATTCTCTGTATTAAATTTTTCATGTTCTGAATAGTATGTCTCTCCTGATATGACCCTGATAGTTACAGTCATGAGGCTGCTAACGCTCTGTGGTTGCAAGCAAAAAACTGTCAGTCCTAAGTAACCAAGAACAGAAAACATATTAGTGATGGACACATGGTCTTCTACAGAATGGAGGGAAAAGCCTGGCTTGGAAAGGAGAGTCACTTCCAGATGTGAATGATGATGAGTAACCTCAAACTCATACCAGACTCCTAAAAGTAGGGCCTGAGGGGGCTGGGCTCACAGCTCAGTGGTAAAGCATTGTCTAGCACACGTGAGGCACTGGGTTCAAACCTCAGCACCACATAAAAATAAATAAATAAAACAAAGGTAAAAATTTTTTTCAAAAAGAACAGATCCTGAGATGGGAGATTCAGGAAAGTCAAAAGCAGGAAAACAGGGCAAGGGGAACAGAATAGTGTGGAAGAAAGGATGTGGCCCTAGCTGGAGGTAATCTGGGTGTTTTGGAGGTGCATGGGACCAAAAATTACACCAGCTATGGCAAAGTGGCAGCCATGTACCAACTTCCCAGTCTTTGCATGGCTGTTGACTGCCCTAGGGAGATTAGTACTAAACCCCTCAGGGTGGTTCACTGTTTTCTGGAAAGTGCTGACAGTGAGCCCTCTGCAGGTAACATAGCTGCAACTTCCATATAAAATACACTGTAAGTAAAGTAAGCACAGAAATAAGGGACTGTGATGGGACATGTGAAAGAGCACCCAAGGCATGACCCTGCCATATTAAGTGAACACAGACATGACTTTCACACAAACGCATATGGTTGAAACCTTTCTTACCCTTCTGTATTTGTTTTACCTCCTTGGATCCTCCCATTGGGTGGACCACACAACAGGGCTCTTTTGGTAGGAAAAATGAAGCTGCAGGTGGAAACTGACTGGGGTTGTGTTATGCCCTGATGTGTTTATGTAATTTAAAAGCCCAGACTTATTTAATTCACATATTTATTAACATTTTCCTTATCTGTGGCTAGAAAAACAATAGCATTCAAATGAGTCTTCACATTCCTCAATGTTAGGTTCATGTTGAAGTTATTTGTGTGTCTGTTATTAGTTTTGGATTTTTTTTTTTGGTCTCACTCACCCTTGACATTTTGTATCTCAACATTTCAATACTATGATTATAAAACAGTGCAATATTTTAAATCAATGAAAACTTTTCTAGAGCTTCAAAGGGAGAATTTGACAGGATAAAATCAAGGAAGGAATTATTCTGGAAGTGTACAAATTAAGATGATACCTTTTGCAAGATAAAATGTAGTGGATATCCAGGAAAAGTGGTTCCTGTGTGCCCCCGGGATTCTGATGTGGTCCCTGCATCTCTTCCAGCTAACACCACCTTTCCTCTGATGTGCTGGTTGGCCCACCAGTTCTGTAATGTCTACTCTGAGATTCCAAGGTCTTTCCCTGCAACTGTGGGCCCCAGTTGTCTTTTTAGTAAGTCCTTCAATTAGATTGGAGTCTACTTTCAAATGCTTCCATTCAAATGCTGTCAGTCTACCTCTTTATTCCAAGAATTTTTAAGGGATAGCATAGAACATGTAATAGCACCTTGTCAAAAGCAGCCCCAACTGTTCCAAAATATTGTTGAGGTGTTTTTCATTGGTTGTGTTGCTGATGTCACTGTTCTGTTGAGGTGTTGGGGCAACCACTCTTCCAGGCCATTCAACAGCAACATTTAAGCAGCTCTCTTCCTCTAAATCCACATTCACAGAATAGGAGGCCACCATGAACGCATTCATATGCAGAAAAGGGTGGGATACCTAAAGCAGAGGATATCTTTGATACTCAAAAGATGTACAAATATAAATGAGTGTTATATGAATATAACTGTATTTCCCAGTAAGAATTTTTAGCTATGTGAGAGTTTAGAAAAAAGAAAGCTCATGGAAATCTGGAACATGAACATATATAACCAAAGGGAGTTTCCTAGAAACCTAATTTTTAATTGTTGCAAATAGCCAATATCACTTTAACTCATTTATTTGAGCTATCATTGAGCAATAATATAAGGGCAAGATCATGAAAAATTAGTCATTTTCTGAGAATAGGAGGCAAATGCCACCTTCCCGCAGAGAATGTTTTTCCCTTTTAAAGTATAAATCCAAGCTGACACATCTAAATTGACCGGGATTTTCTCTATATGAAAACCAAAATCCACAGAATGTTGTAGCTGTCTAGTTAAATTCCCCACAGAGGATTCCAGTGGAGATAAAAGCCAAAAGAATACACAGGCTATTTTTCTACTGTTTTTCTAAAAGAATCATGTGAAGTGCTATGGCCCATGGTGGGCAGTTTGGTTGTTAACAGTAATATCAAGAGGACCCCAGTGACTGCCAGAATGTTGTCTGGAAGACAGCTAGTTCTCTTTTGTCCTCTTCTCTTTCCTTGTTACTTCCTTGGCAATGAAATCTTATACTACATATATTTTACCAAAACAACACAAAGCATGTAGAAATAATTGAGATTGACTTCCAATTTCCTTATTAAACTTCTGGGTCAAACTCACAGGGTGACATGAATGGAAGGAACAGACCCATCTGTTATTCAAAAGAGCTTTTCAGGAGACCTAGAGAAAGGAGAGAAATTGGCCTCTCAAACCCTCACCGGGTACTCAGCAAATGTTACTGTTTGGATATGAGGTGACTCCTCAACGCACCTCATCACACAGGGGATGAATTGATTAGACTATAAGAATCATAGCATAATCAGTGGATTGATCCATTTGATAGATTAATAATGAGTGGATTACTGGGTAGTAGCTATTGGCAGGTAGGGCATCATAGGAGGAAGTGGTTCACTGAGGATGTACCTTGGGAATTATATATTTGTCCTTGGCTCCTCACATTCTCTTTCTCTGCTTCCTGGTTGCCATGAGCTGAGCAGCTTTCCTGCCAGGATATTCTGCCTCACTTTGGACCCAGAGTGATGGAATTGGCTCACCATGGACTGAACCTCAGAAACCATGAGCCTAAATAAACTTTTCCTTCTCTAAGTTGTTGTCAGGTGTTTGAATTACAGTGGTGAAAAGCTGACTAAGACATAACATCACCAACCAACCAGAAGAAAACATTCCTGGAATTCTGCCTTCAATCTTTACAATAATAATTTAACAACTTTGTTTCACTTCGAGTTTTACACAATACAGATACATGTCTAGTAGTAGATTTTTGATGCATCCATCTCCACTCTGCTTTAGCAGAAAGCTCCAATCCAGAAGCAGCCAATATCTACTTAAGATTTTTCTGTACAATTAATAAAGAATCAAATGTGTGACTCCATTTACTCAGAGTTGCTTTCATTCATTAATTTCCTAATCCATTCAGTATGCCAAGTGCAAAACATGCAGCCACAAAAGAATCTTTTCTCCTAAATTTATCGTTCAGAGGGGCCTAGTACTAGCTACTTTAAGTTATAAAGGAAACAACAAAGAGACTGTGTGAATCCTCTGTTATGGCACTTAGGTCTTCTTTGACGAGATGCCAATGCCAATTTAAGTTCCACACTAGGCTGAGTGAATAAGGAAACCTAGGATAGGCAGGTAAGACAGGAGGGCTCTGAGAACATAACTGTCTTCAGCGGTGTAAAAGATAGCTAGTGCTGCTGGGTTATAATTTTACTGTAAGAATACAGAAGGCAAAATATAGAGTCAGTGGATAAAAGCAAAAAAGAGCACATTTCAGCTTCATGAAATTTTTTTAGTAATTATAAAAGAGTAAATTAGAGGTGTCTCCTTCAAATGCTAAAGCAGAAAACAGATGACACCTTTGAGAGACAGTACAGTGGGCTTTCTGCACAGGGAAGGGGAACTGATACTGAGGCTTCCTCCAGGGCTGAGATGCCCTTTAGAAATGGGCTTGCTGCTGGAAAGTAATTTATTCATGGTTATCGACTAAGCCAGGGTCAGAGCTGACATTTTAGTCAGCAGGGGAAATACTTTTTTTCCCTCTACAGTGGGATGAGCGGTAAGATAGTAGGTAAAGACGCTGGTTCCATAAATCAATTTGAGCATTTTCTTTGATATTGGTACTGATAATAAATCATTACTGCTTCTGACTGGCATATAAGAACATTACTAATAAGTGTTGAGATTAAACTGGAGAGTTGCAATCATAATCTGAAGAGTATTTATGTAGCTGAACAATTTTTTTAATTAGATGGCAAAATCTGACATTTAATTTTAACCAAAAAAAAAAGAGCATTTACCTAAAGGGAACACTGTCCTGTTACCACAGAGATATTAAAAATTAGTTAGATTGGCAGAATTCAGCATCCAAGGGTCTAAGGCCAAATAGGGAGGTGTTCTGCCTAAACTAAGCATTGGTGCTTCCTTCCAGGAATAATAAAACTAATAGTGTTCATTGCACAAGTGAGGCAGGAAATGTGTTTGGTGAAAGTTCTCATTATCACTATGAGTCATCAGTAAGGTCTCAACAAATTAGTCGCTCACTTCTTGTCAGCCTAGATACACTTATACATTTAACCTTATTGGGAAAAGAAAATATTAAACACAGGACAGCATTAGTGAATTGCCTTGTTCTTAATATATTCCTATTGCATATAATGATCTTCCCATCTATTAAAATCAAAATTTTTATTTATGGATTCACTCATTTGTATGAAGGCATTGGCCATTTCCTTATTAAGAAAAGTCCAGGGGCTGGAGCAGTGGCTCAGTGGTTACGGTGCTTGCCTGACATGTGCAAGTACACGGGTTCGAACCCCAGCACTATGTACATGATGAAGTGTCCCAGCAATGAAAGTCACATAAAGAACTAAATAAAATTCTCTCTCTCTCTCTTTTTTTTTAACTTTTTTTTATTAGTTGAATATGGACTTACAATTGAGGGGGAATCATTATCAAACAATCAAGAAAAATGTATATTCACAAAGTTAGCCAAGGCTGATGTCATGTCATGGTATCCCCCCTTAGATTCCCCATGGTTCTATGTTTCCCCCAAAAAGAACCCCTGTGTTAAATAGACTTCTCGTGGAGGTTGGAGGTTTCCTTCTGAGATGATTCCCTCATACTCCCTCTCTCCAGTCTCCTAGATATCCTTCCTAATTCCTCCCCCCTCGATTCTCCCCTCTCTGTCTCCAGGTATCCTAGGCAAGGATCCCCCTGTTTGTGTAAAAATTCATACTTTTTGAGGTTATTATTAGCTTAGCCATCTAACATACTGTTTCCAGTTGTAATCTAGCTTCCACAAATGAGAGAAAACATTCAGCCCTTGAGTCTCTGAGGTTGGGATACTTCACTTAGTATAATTTTTTCCATATCCTTCCATTTGGCTACAAAAGCCATAATATCATTTTATCTAATAGCCAAGTAGTATTCCATTGTATATATGTACCAAAGTTTTTTAATCCACACGTCAAGTGAGGGGTATCCTTTCTCTTTAAAAAAAAAGAAAAGAAAGAAAGAAAAAGTCCAGAGAATTTCACAGTATTTAGCAATTTCCCTAAAACCTCTTAGGATCAAACAGGAGAAACAATAGAACTATAATCAGAACTGCTAGAAGGATACAGAAAAGATGAAGAGACAAATACAAAAATAAGACCTAACCTATCTTTCCCTTTATAGAAAGGAGGAGGCTCTGTGGCTATTTTCAATCTCCCAGAATAATCAGTGAGGTTGGCAACATGGAGTTTTCCAAGGAAAACAGTCCTTCCTCATGACTGCACAGCTCAGTCCCTTTATTTCTTAGCACATGACACCTGCTGCTTCATAAATGATACTACATTTGGGGAAGGGACTCACTAGGAATATATTTTTGTATCATCGTCACCCCATCTAACACTTAACTCAGAGTAATTCCACAAACTGCACTCGTGGAACTGCATTAGCTCAATAAAGAATGTACTCCATTGACATTCTAGAAGTCCCAGGGACCCTCTGAAGCTTAGAGCAATCCCTGTGGGAAGGGCCTGTTTTGTAACATGTGGCGATGACACAGTCTGTTAGTTCTAAGAGCCTACAGGGCTGCCAGCTGTTTGTTTAAGAGCAGTTCCCCTAGTCGCAGGCCATGGCTATACACCAGTGGGCAAAGTGAAGCTTCAGCCCTGCTCAGGGACTAAGGAAGCCAATGAGGAATCAGACTGACAGGTGAAGGATGCACTCAAATAAGTACCACTCCATCAGCTCTAGCAGTAAAAAGAACAGGACTTCTGTTTTTAGAACACACTATACAGTCTCTTCTCCTGGGAAAGCTCATGGTCTCATTTGGTCTGATATAGAAATTTTATGAACAACTGGATTTTAAATCCCCCTAAAGGCACCTAAATTAAAGGACACATTTTTTAAAAATGTAGTTATCATTTTTCTTTATCTTTTGGTTTATAGTCACATTATTGGTAATTTCATTTTATAGCATTGATAAAAGGTTGCAATTCATGACATTATCTGCTCATTTGTATTTTAGAGAAAAAACTTAGAAAGGAAACAGTGTTCTTTTTCACTAAGCTTTGGTGTCACAGAGATACTAGGAATCACTACATTTTGCTACTGTGAAATACAGATAAACAGCAATCCTTTGCACATTTTGGTGATCGATGAGACATTTCTATTCTATGTGGTCACTTAGTGTTTAGATAATTGAACTGCATCTTTATTCAGTGTCAGGGAAAAGCTCTGCATTTGTTTGCAAATTCTTCTGCTGTGCATACTTTATGTTTATTCCATCTCAAGACTACAGTCTTGAAACATGCAGTCTCTTGGACACCTCAGGTATGAATGAAAAAAATTATTCACCAAATATCTTTAAATTTCTTCACAAGGTGAGAGAATATTGCAGCTAGTATCTAAACATCAACTGTCAATAGAATTCTAGTCTTGTCTTCAGGACAAGTCATTAGAAGAAGCATCTAACCAAAGAGGTTGTCAGGTTTGGTCAGTCATGTCTCTACCGTATCATTTTTAAAATAGATCCAGATAGTCTGAACACAATCAGAAATATCTTCCCAAGTATAGCTTTATATATCTGGAAGCTGTGGTGCACATTGCCAAAGAAGACAGAAGAAGGATTCCGACCTTCCAGGTAAGTTGGTCCCTTGGATTCTATCACTACCACATTGCAGATAAGATCACCTTGAACATAGACAGTGGAATGAGAAGTACTTGGAAACTCAGGTTTAGACATTGTTATTAAATAGAGGAATGAATGGGAGAAGAAAGTGACCAAACTATGCTATGTACATATATGAATATACCACAGTGAATTTCACCTTTAGTTGTATATAAAACACAGTAATTTTTTTAAAAAAATTAAGTAGAAGATCAGAGTAGAGGAAAGAGGAAGAACTGGGGGCTTAAGAGGAGCAAATTACATTCCAAGCTTGTATGATTATGTCAAAATGAACCTTAATAAAAAATGGAGATACATTCTTGATTCAGAAATAAATCTTTAACTATCTATTTATGGACATATATTTTCAAAATAGAATAAAGATTAAAGTTATGCTAGTTATGAGTAGCAATTTAGAAATCACAGGTCAACACAATATTTTTATAATATGGATTTAACCTAAAAAATAACTCAATGATGAGGGAGGCTGCTCTTTGTCCACCAAGATGCATTTTCCCATTTTCTACAGTCATGAGGTTGTCAGGTGAAAAGGAAGAATCTGCCAGGTAGGAACACTCTCTTCATCTGTAGGCAGCTGGCTGCAGCTTCATACTTAGTCCTCTGTGCAGGCAGGTGATCAAGGCCTGATTCAGAGAATCATGCATATAGCCTTCCTTCTGGCTGGAAAAATGAGAGAGCAACCTTACCTTGGAAATGATGGAACCTCCTGTGTCATCCTCTTCCATGAAGGACTAAGGAGACCAGAGCAGCCTACCAGCTAGAAATGTTTACCTCAAAATTCTTTTTCTTTAAATTTATTTATTTTCTGAATTTTCAAATCTAGCAATCATTTTCTTTTTTATTAGTGCATTACACTTGTACATAATGATGCAAATTGGGAAGTGCTGGGAGAGATGTTGGCCAAATTATATTCTTTTATATTGTTGTATTGTGTGTACCTCAACTTCTTACTGAGAAGTGTCTAGTCTTCAAATCACTGAATTACTCTAGTCTCCTGTTATAGCAACTTAACACTTCTTGACTAATTAAAATTAAAATTATTTTCACAATAGCCATAGAATCCAAGTCATTTTTGTGTTGACTTCCTTAATCTTTATATAGGTGACAAATGGTCACTGCGGTTGCATGCATCCCAAGAGCCTTTCAAAAATGTATACTGCAGAAATACTAAATCAATTAAAAATCAATTTTGCTTCATAAGAAATGACAAAGCCAATGACCATTCTGGATTCTAACAGCTAAAACATCTCTAATCTAATCGTTTATAAGGTGGTGAATATTAGTTTTCAATATGGAAATTTAATCTTTTATTTATTTTTTTGCCTTTTTTGACTTTGTCTATTATTTTTATTTTTTAAAGACAAACAGAGAGAGTTAATTTTTTATCTGGTTTTTGTTTTTCCTTTGTATATGAGGTACTGGGGATCAAACCTGGGACCTCATGCATGCCAGGCAAGCGCTCTATCACTAAGCCACTTCTCCAGCCCCTATGTTTTTATGATTGGCACATAATAATTGTACATACTTACAGAGTGCAATGCTATGTTTTGATATATGTATACGCTGTGTACTTATCAAGCAAAGCTAATAAGTATGCATATCACCTTAAACTTTTAACATTTTTAATGATAAGAATCATCTCTTCTAAATATTCTGAGGTATATAACAGTATTTCCACCCATATTCATCCTACTGTGCAATATATCACCAGAATGTATTCCTTTTATCTAATTATAATGATGTATCCATTGGCCAACATCATTTCATCTCCCTGTACCCCCATCTCCTCCTGTTCCTGGCAAACACTACTCTACTCTTAACGTATATGAGATTGACTTTTTAAGATTCCACTAATTAGTGAGATCTTGTGGTATTTTTTTTTCTGTACCTGGCTCTTATTTTGCTTAACATAATGTCCTCCAGGTTCAACCGTGTTGTTTCAAATAGCAACATTTCACACTTTTTATGGCTGAACAGTATTCCATGGTGGATCTGTACCAAATTGTCATTATCCATTCATCACTTGATGGACACTTAGATTGATTCTATAGCTTGACTACTGGGGATTAAGCTGCAAAAAACATGGGAGTGCAGTTGTCTCTTCTGACTTCATTTCCTTTGGATATAAAAGTACTTTCACAGATTGCAATAGATCAAAACAATAACCAGACATTGGACATGTAGGCAGAAAGTGAGGAAATCAAAAATTAATATCTCAAACTCCAGAGACTCTTTGTCTTCTGAATGAGCATGACAGCTCCCTTCCTGTACAATAGGTTTCTCAAAGCTTAGTCAGTCGCTGGTTCAGACCTCTAGTTGAGTGTTTTACCCATTAACCTTTAAATTCTAACCATCCAAAACTGAAAATTAAAAACATTTTAAAAAGTCTTTGTCCTCATCCACATAAATCTGTAGGCTCTTCCATCTGCACCTTCTCTGAGCACAGCTCTGCAGAGAGCACCGGATGTGGATTTTTGTCATCATGGGCTCCTTTTTTCAGATGGGTATGACCTGACACCTGGACTTCCTAGGAGAAATCTGTATTTCTCTTGCTTTATTCCTGCATATTTATAATCTGTGGGTTTGACATCCTATCACCGTGAGTCACCATGGGAATCCAATAAGACAGGACTTAAATTAAAGACTGCTTTTGCAGATGGAACAGATTAGCATGCTCTGCAATTAGAGTCCATGGCTTCGTAATCTGTTTGCAAAAATCTGTATGCTTCTTCAGCTTGAAGAACTATCCTCCTAGATTCACTGTAAGCACAAATAAACAGGATACTTCTCAATGCACTCTCACGTCATGCCATGAGCTAGGCTGCATGGCTGAGCAAAAGTCCTCGTGCAATTGCAATGGAAGCTAAGGGGAAAGACTTCTGTCCTGGATACATAGGGAAACTTCTTTTATTTCCACCACTGGGACTTCCCTGCTTTGCTTAGAAATGCGACTTCGTTATGTTTAGATTAAATGGCAAATGTCTTGAACTGCACAAGAGCCACTACCTACCAACATGGTAAGTTTTTAAGGAATACGGATATGGTACATTATTGTAAAACAACCACACATTTTACATGAAAGCATGCAAAATGAGAGGACTGTGGGTGACCTCATGATTAAGATACACCCTCTCCATCTCCAGCATTCTCTCACCCAGAGGTTTCTTTCTAGACAGCATAGACTCATCATTGGATTGTGCAGTCCTGTAGATGCACGAGGCACAGGAAATTGAAGAAATCTCAAATAACACCATGACTCAGTCTCTTGAATTCTTTTGTTTTAAAAAATGTTAGATGATCTACTTATTTGTTATTTGTCATTTTCTCCTAAAAACCAAAAGCATAAGAAACTATAGGAATTAACTCTTTGTGTTAATTAAATTCAAAAAACATTTTCTTCTGGAACTACAAAAGCAAAAACTTTTTAATCTCATAAAAAAAAATGTATGCCTGATGACACTTATCCTGACTGGACTTGAGCGCAGGGCCCAATTGGTAAATATCTTTATTGAAGTTCTTGGACTTCTATAAAGGGTTTCTTCTAGATTAAAATACTTCCATAGGTTCCCAATTAGGAGGAAGAACTGCTGTTTGGAAATGTACCAGCTAACAATCTGGAGACTGGGCTGTGGATGTAGTTAAGTGGTAGAGTAATGGTCTAGCATGTATGTTTCAAGGCCGTGGGTTCCAAGCCCAGCATTCCTTTCCCCCACCCCAAAATCTGGCCACCAAGAAATGGAATCTAGAACTAAACCATCAATCAGGAGTGGCCTGGGGTTGTAAATTTCTGGTCACTTGCTGGAGGGTTTATTTTTCCATTTAGACAAGGTCCACAGGGGAGCAATATCTACTCAAGAGCCTACCATGAGATTCTCAATAAGCAAGGAAGAGTATAGGGCCTGAAGAAGTAGTTAAGTGGACAACATTTTTATAGTACATTTCTTTAAGAAGGGTGTGAATACGTGCAGGAAACAGAAGAACTGGGTGATGTGCTGTTAATTTTTCCTGATTAAAGTCTGGAGTCAAGGAAAAAGTCAGTGAAGAAAGTAAAAAGAATGTGTCACAGCCACCTTTGAAAATCCACTGGATAATGAGCTTCATTTATTGAAGAATAAATGACAACTTTAATGAAAAAGCTCACCCCATGCCTCTCACATCCTGCATGTCTATTGGTTTTCTGTTTTCTGTAGATGACATTGAGGGAGGGCAGGGGTCTCGTGAACTTCCAATTCACCCTGAGTGTGAAGGGGAAATGGAGATGACCTGAGCTACTTCCAGGTGGGGCCTCTAGAAACTGACCTCCACACGCTGCAGCTTTTTTCTCCAACAAGCTAGACACTTCTCAACTCTTTCCACAACCCTTTCTCTCACTGTGCTATCACTATGAGGGTATTTTTGCCAATTCCCAGGTTGAATATTGGGCATTAATTTTCATTTCAGCACCCAAAACTATGGCTGACCCAGAGAAGGGTTCCACTTGTCTCTTCTAAATAAGTGACTTTGATCATTGATTCAATCATCATTTTCAATGTTTATTTTTAATTTGTGATTCTTTCTGAATTTTTTAAAAGTCTGTTTTCCTTGAGTTCTTGTTCTCAAAATTTTGATTATCTGTATTTTATCTAGTAAATTCATTTAGTTTCCAAAATATATAATAATTTGCAAATAACTGTAATTTTAAAATTAATTTCTCTGAGGTCTGCTTCTTCTAGTTCAAGCTACTTTATACTGATACCTGCCCAGTTCCACTCAGCTTTGATGGCCTTGCTCCAAGGGGGACACTCATCCCACTGGAGCCTTTCTCTGGGTACCTCTCAGAATGAGGACAGGAGCTTAGGATTTTGGAATTGATCTCAGTGGCTGTAAGTGCATCCTTCTTGGTCTCACAGGTTTGATGTGTTGCAGAATTGCTCTTTCTCTTTCAATGCAGATGTACCTTACAATTATCAAGAAGTCCCTGGGATCCATTGAGTGTTTTTCAAGGTAAGATGATATCTTCTTAGTTTCCTCACATATCTTTAAAAACCACTGAACTTAAGTGAAATCAGTCACTCAAAAATTCAAAGATCAAATGTTTTCACTCATAAGTGGAAACTAGAGTAAAATAAAGGGAAAGAGGAGAGAAGGATAAGATTCCATAAAGAACTGTTCAAATACAAATTAAGTACAGGAAAGAGAAGAGGAGGTGGGAGGAAGGATGGGAGACAAAAGAAGAAAAGTAAAAGTGGAGGATAAAAAAGCATATTTTGCACCTCTAAGATACTAAATAATTCCCATACAATCAACAAAACCTGAAGAATAAAAAAAATCAAAGGGAGATCAGTAGAAGAAAGGGACCAGAGAGAGTGAGGTGATGAGGAAGGAGGATAATGCGGGGGAGGGATATTGATCAAATTATATTGTTATATTGTGTGTATGTATGAATATGTAACAAAAAATTCCATCATTATGTACAACTATAATACATCAATTAAAAATGTGGGAAAAAACCCACTGAATTTTCTGTAAATGTATTAACTTTACAACAGGACCACTATACTAAACATTATATTATACATTATATTACATTATATTATAAACACACTTATTAGGCAAAGTTATTAGCTATCAACTGTAATATATAACATATGCTAATTAGTGATAATATTGAGTTACTATTATAAAAATTTTATTATAATTATAGATTATTTTATAATCCATTAAAAATAAATAGTAAGATATTACATAAAACATTATAATAAAATTTAAAAATCTTACAACTAATGTTTTGCTATCTGTTGAGAAATAATACACCTTTGTATGAGAACAGCAGACTCTAGAAATTTTGCATCTCAGAGTTTCAATGCAGTTACATCTACATGACTTCACTCAGTTATTTCTGTCTACATGAATTTAGTTACTTGAGGAAATCTAACTCTCCTTTTCTAGTAACAGTTTTACTATTGGTAAAATCCATAGATCCTTCTACAAGCCACCTAAGATGCTGTTTTATCCCCAACAGGATGAAAGGGTATATCCTCTGAGAGAAGGGGTGTGTGGTGGCTTTTCATCATCACTGGGGTGAAGGAAGATAGCTGTTGTCCACTAGAGACCCTGATAAGTTCTGACCTTGCCTGTTGGGGAGAAGCCAGAGACTCCACCACCCAGGGAAGCACGGGCTGGGGACAAGCCAGTGACCTATCATCCAGAGAGCACAGGTGAGCATAGTGTGGAGCCACCATCACCAGGTTAAGGTACTAAGTGACCCAGCTTCACGTGTGAGATTAGAATAAGAAAGAAACAGCTCAATGCAAATGCTTCCTCTCATATAGGAAATAAAATATCATGTTTTCTCAAAAAAACTAATCTATGTGTCATCCAGGAACAAACGGACACCTTCTGAGTCCATGCCCATTAAAGAGACTAACCCTCACTTAGGCACCTGCATGTATGTAGGTGTCAGAACAGGATGTATCACACCTTAAATTTAAACCTTCTTTAGAAAGATTCTTGCTTTCTATCCGTTTTTTAAAAATTGGCCCATTTTGGGACATGGAAGAGAGACCCACTTACTATAGATCTTACTAACATATGTCAGGGAACAATGGAGGTGCTTAACATAGTATCTCATTACTCGTACTTAACCTGTCCATAACGAGGCTTAACAAATATAAAATGGAGGCTCAATGAGGAGGCACAAGTGTCCTGGTGTCATACTGCTGGACAGTCTTTTATCCCTCTCACTGTTCAGCCTCCTCCACCCTCCTACCAACTAAAGCTCCCCCATGTACCCTGCCTCTATCTTTGTTATCAACTTACATGTGTCACCCGTTCTTTCCTCTTATTCTTCTTTCAGGGAGTAAGTATCAGTGATTGAACCAAATACACCATCCCAGTTATGTATATTTGATATAATTTTCAAATGTATTTGATAGACGCTTTACTGTGCCAGCTTCTCAAATGAGTGAACTAGAATAATATTCAATAATTGGTAGATAGAATTGGAACCAAAATTTGCATTAGTCTACCAACCACAATTACTCTCATCTGAGCATCCCTGTTCTGCACTGCGCAGGTACCCCAACCATGCTTGTGACCATAATCACTACATAGTAGTTTCCCCTTACCCACAGAGGACACACTGCAAGACCTCAAATGGACATGCGAAACCCCAAGTAGTACCAAGACCTATAATTTAACGCCTTTTCCATTTAACTGAGCACATAAAATCCTTTATGGCAATAACTTTTGCCATTTGAAATGTGACAGCAAAACTAGCAAGAATTTCTTTTTTCTTCTTGACAATTTCATGGATAGAGTAAATTTTAGCCATCTTAGTGAATGAATTTCTTCTTTTTTAAAGATGAGAATTTTCACATTTTCACTCAAAGCAGTACTTTATGGCTTCTCTTCAGCATGTCCTAATTGCCAGCATCACTACTTTTGTGCTTTAGGGCTATCCCTAAGAAAAACAAAGACTACTTGTTATGGTTTGGATGTGAGTTGCCCCCCAAAATCTCATGTGTAAAACAATGCAAAAAGAATGATTAGGTTATTAGAGCCTTAACCTAGTCAGTGAATTAATCCATTGGTAGGAATTAACTGGGTGGTAACTAAAGTTAGGGTATGTCGGGAGGAGATGGGTCACCAGGGCATGGCTTTGTGGTTTACATTTTGTATCTGGCAAGTGGAGTGTCTCTCTGTTTCCCTCTGACACAATCCTCCACCATGGTGTTCTGCCTCACCTTGAGCCCCCAGGAATGGAGTTGGCTATCTACGGACTAAAACCTCTGAAACCATGAGCTTTCAAGTAAACTTTTCCTCCTAAAATCATTCTTGTCAGATCTTTTAGTCATAACAGTGAAAAAGCTGACAGAACCACTACTTAAACACAAAGACTAAAACACTGTGATAGTACTAAGGGACTAAGGGGCAGGTAGCATATACAGCCTGGACACAGTGACAAAGGGATGATTCAAGTCCCAGGCACGTGGAAGTGGGCTGGCACAAAATTTCATTACAATATTAAGAATGGCATACATTTTAAAAATTAGTGAGTTGTTTATTCCTAGAATATTCCACTTGATATTTCAGGCCTCGAGTAACTATGGGTAACTGAAACTGTGGAAGGCAAAACCATGGAGAAGAGGGAAGAGGAGCTTCTATGGTTAGTCCCCAGGTCACATGAGTGACTGGTTAGGTCCCCAGGAAGGAAGTGAGCTGCCTACATTAGAAGTAACAAGATTAGATATTGGAAAACATTAAGACAAGAAGTGTGAAGAGCAAATAGCTAAAAGCTCCTCCAAGAAGATTCTAAAACTGTACTGTGGCACGATAGTTTGCACAAATGAGGCCACAACTGGCAACATTATACTCTGTGGACCCTGGTGAAGTAACAGAGGAGCTATTTGAAGGTAAAGATTTATCAGAAGCTGGACTGCCTACAAAATTTGTGGATCCTGGTGCAAAAAGTGTCCTTACTCAAAAGTTAAGAACATGAAGACAGAGTCACCGGAACATTAAAGCCTTTGGGGCCCTTGACTGTGCATGAACCACACATCCTGCCACCCACCTGAAGCAGCTGGGGACTCAGTCTCTGACCTCTCAAAGCTACGTCCTTTCTCCAGTGACTGAGTGCAGATGTCCCCAAAAGGCTGTGTGCCAAATCTTATGGACACTGAGTCAGAAGCATGAGGGATCCCTGGAGTGGTGAATAGCAGCTCCGAGGCACATGGAGGGAAGCAGGGGTTGGATGTACCAGAACAATCAGAGAGGATGGCAACTTGCATCCACTTACAGGGGGCAAGGGAGTAAGTGGAGGAGATACAGAGACAGCAGGCACTTTGAGGATCAGGACCCTGCTCTTTGGGCTGTGGTCAGGCCTTACATTTGCCTGGTTGGAAGATTTTGAACCAGAAGAGGTTGCTACCACCCATGTGAAAACAAAAGTTACATCATGGTGACAGTATTTAATCCCCTGTCTCTCTGAGGACAGCTTTGAATTTAAAGCAAACTTCAGATGATCATTTGAGATGGAGACATCTTTCTTCTTAGTAGAGAATTATAATTCCTACCATTGCTGGGGAGCTGACTGACATTACGATTTCAAGGTTTTCAGTGATTAATGAGAACAGCAGTCTCAGGGACTCAAACTGCATGTGTTTCTCATACAGCTAAGATCCTCAGTTTTTATGAAGTCAGGGACTAGGTGAAGAGTGGAGAAAAGTAGGACTCCCACCTCCTTTCCAGGCAACCCCTGTGGAGGGATCTAGTTTTGGCTCATTAGGCTGCAGGCTCCTCCTCGGCTCTCTGCCCAGGTTCTCCAGCAAGGACCAGTCAAAATCCCTGAACATAGCCATGTCTAGGCATCTGCTCACAAACTCTGCCATGGTCCTGGCATTTGGAGTTAAAGAATGTTTCTCCCATGATCCTGATGTCCACCGGGTCCAAGTTCAGAGGTTCTAGATCAGAGGTGGGCTGGCCTGGAAACCAGGCTAGTGCCACCTCTCAGGAAGAGAGAAATTGGGCCTCCATTCCCTCATCAGAGGAAGTGAGTACAGAGGCAGCCTAAATACTACTGCTGAGGGCAATGGAGTTCTTGGGCAGGAAGGTGCAGATACCCCAGTTCCTTTCCCTGCACAAACCCTCACTGGTGCCTCCTCTCAGGCTAGGCAGCCTAGAGCAGCCCTTTCTCATGGACTGTTTGTGTTACAACTTTACCAGATGTAAACAAGCTCTTCTCAATATATTTGCTCAGGCCCCTGTGCATCTGATCCTCTCATTTTCTGTAATTCAGTTATTTCACAAATTAAATTCTTATCTGGATTCAAAATATTTAACAAAATGACCTCCAATTAAAAAATAATAGATCCAAATACAGACAAAACACACAATTAAAGGTTATCTCCTAGACAAAGGTAATCCATCCTGACTCCACTTTTAGCCCAGAAATGAATTCACATGGCCTCTTCCAAGTCAGGAAAGTCAGTAGCAGCCCAAGAGCAACTATAACATCATTTACATCTCATGTTGGTAAAGCAGAGCCTCACTATGACTCTCAGAAGCTAAAACTTGACTGTATTAAGGATTTTTGCAACGTACAAATCTGAAAAATTTAACAGTGCAATGTCGAACACGTGCCAAATATTGAAAATTTCCTTTCCCTCATTCAATCAACAAAAGGTTGATACAAAGGCAACTGATTCCCTTGTCTTTCAGCTAATGTTTTTCACATGTAGCAGATACACGAGAACTGATAATAATGAACACTTAACTTATTTTTATAATTAATTATAATATGACCTCAGGACTCCCTCTCAGCCAAGCTATAGGTACATCTCTTTAATCAAAATGACAGTCAGTGCCCAAGAACAGCAGTAATGAAGGCACTGAGCCTCAAATACTTCAGTGATTCTACAGATAATTATGGGTCCTGTAGGGGTGATATGTAGCACATGAAACAAGGGAAAAGTGCATCTGTGGGCTTTCTATTTTGTTCAGTAATGTAAACATCACGAGTCTGCAAAGTCTCCCTGAATACAGAAACCCTTGGTCAGAAGGTTCCTCCAGAATGCTGCAGCCTGAAGATAACTGTGTTAGGTTTTAAATGAATGTGTGGTGACATCTCTGGAGAGGAAGGGAGCATGAAAAATTATGCATCAACTAGCTGAGTAAGCAACTGATACCATATGGTTCCATGGCAGACATTATCTTCATCTTTCACTGTCTCAGGGTATTGAGAAGAGTTGCCAAAGAAAAGTTTTAAATAAGTAATAAAATCTACAAAGCAAAAAATCAATGTAGCTACACTAATACAATAATACTCTCACTTGGATATGCTTTTACCTGAAACCATTAAATTATACTATTTTCCTTTTTTTTTTTTTTTGGTACTGAGGTTTAACCACTGAGGCACACCCTCAGTCCTGTTCATTTTTTCTTTTGAGAAGGGGTTCTCACTAAGTTGCTTAGAGCCTCACTAATTGCTAAGACTGGCTTTGAACTTGCAATCCTCCCGTCTCAGCCTCCCAAGCTGCTGGTATTACAGGCGTATGCCACTGCTCAGCTAAATTACTTAACTGTTGGAGGGCTGCAGATGCAGATTTGCTTATTTCTGTTTTATCTCCAAAACAAGAAAAAAGAAAGAAAAGAAAGTTGTAGGAGTTGTAGGACAAGAGATTTTTCTTCCATTCCAAGACCAGTATGATATTTTAATGGCACATGCCAATTTTCAGACCTCTGGAAAATCATACCTCATATATCCAAGAGCGATGAAACACCAACAGGCTGTGACTGAAACTGGAGTTCACAGAATGTGCTACTAATATATTAAAAAGCAAAATAAGTGAGAAAAATCAGAATTTTCCTGCAACACGGAGCTGTGAAACAAAGATGAAAGAGCCAGGAAGGTGTATGCAAAAGATGATAAGGATGGACGAGACCAACCACTCGATGTGCAAAGATTGAACACATTCTAGCAGGATCTGTGGCTGCTTTCATGTTGCTGAAAATATAGGACTGAGTGGAGAGACATTGAGTAATTAGGAATTGTTTTAAAGAGGCATAAGGACTCAAGAGCATCCCTCTCTACTCCTCACCTCTCTCTTATGATGCTCCCCTCTGAACCTGGAGCCCTCTACTGTTCCCATGTCTAAGTCCACTGCCTCCTTTCACACAGCAAACAAAACGAGCATCATTACTTGCAAGTAGAGACTGATGCAGTCTCTTTGGTCCAAAGTTAGCCAGAGTTTCTCCAAGCATATAGAGTTAAGTAGCCCACTGGTGCACTCAGTTTGGCTGCAGTGTGAATCAAAGCCTTGGAAGTCAAGACACCCACACCTGTGCACAGGGGTCTGGGACACGTTCTCACTGTCCTCGGTTTCCTGTCTCTGAAAAGAAGCTAGAAATTCTGATATCATGTGTTCTATGAGGACTGAGATAATATGTGTAAATTGTATAACACATGTTGGAAACTCGGTAGATACCACTTTCTCTTTCTCCTTCACTGAATGCTCATCTGCTTTTGATAAAGCAAAGTAACGCTGTTGCTGACATCCTTTGATATCTAGAAATTTCAGCAGATTTATAGTTTTGTGGTTTAGAGAAAAGCTGCTTATGTTGGTTGTTGCTAAAACATATATCATTTCATTCATTCTAGATAGTTTATCTTGCAGTAGACACTAAGAGCATTCCAATGAGAGAAAATGGATGAAGAGACCCTATTAGGCTGTGTGCAAATTAATAAAGATGGAGAATAAAGAATTAAGTTTTCATAATTTTCCTCCTGGTCAGAGCAATGGATATTTTACTCATTTTACCATCACCTGGCTGACCTCTCCTCATTCCTAAAGAACTCACAAGCTCCTCAAGGGACACTCCAGTGATCTCTGACCTAGGTCCAGGTCCTCCAGAACATCACTTCAGAGAACATCTCATTCTGCATATTCTAGGCTTTATCACCTTGGTTTCAGAGACCATACCTGGTTTTGCTGTTAGAAGAGAGAATGGCACAAAGCAGATATGTGGTACTTACCTTCTAAAACAATTTCAAATTATCTCCCCTACACAGCATTCAATCCTCAAGTATATGCCTCCTCACATCAGCTGGAACTAGTGGCATGTTCCTAACAATATGGGCAAAGTGAAAGGATATTTTTTCCCAGATAAGAATATAAAAAACTTGCTGTGTTTGAATGCACCCCCTGAAGTTCATGTGTTAGATACTAAATCACCAATGCAATAGTATCAAGAGGTATTGCCTTTAAGGATGATTACTTATGAGGGTTCTGCCTTCATGACTGGATATTAATGTTGTGATTCAGGATGGCTTAATTATCACTGGAGTGGGTTGCTGATAAAAAGATGAGCTTGACCCTCTTCGCTTCCTGCTCTTTCTTTCCCCTATACTTGAGCATACTCTTTTGCCCTTCTGTCTTCTGCCATGAGATGACTCAATGAAAAGGTCCTGGCCACATGCTGGCTCCTTGTCTTTGGAATTTCCAGATACAGAAATATAAGAAATAAATTTCTGTTCTTTACAAATTACACAGTCTCAAGTATCTTGTGGAAATAGCAAAAATAAGACTAAGCTTCTCTCCTCCACCCCTCCCTTCCTATCTCTGATAAAACCATTCCTTGTGGGGAGGTTCAGGCAAGGACTAGGAACTGAGGCTCTCAGTCCAACAGCCTAGGGAGAAATGAATTCTTCCAACAGTTATATGACTGTTGCTGGAAGTGACTTCTCCCCAAATCAAACATTGAGATGACCATAGGCCAAGCCCCATGTGAAGCATTGGAGTGACCTTGGAGCATAGGAGCCAGTCAAGCCATGCTGGAATTTCTGCCCACATAAGCTGTGAAGTAAGAAAAGTTTAAGGATAAGTCTACGATAATTATCCTGATTTGATCATTACATAATATAGATATGTATGAAAACATCACAATGTGCCCCATATATATGTACAACTATGGGAAAAGCTGTGGCATTGTTCTAAACTGTAAGAAATGAAAGGTCCCACCAAATTTGATCCAGTCAACAATTCTCAGGCTGGAGTGGTGGCTCAGCAGCATGGCACTTGTGTAGCTTGTGTAAGGGCCCAGTTTCAAACCCCAGCTCCACATATACAACAAAATCAGAAAAAAGCAAGATGAATAAATAAACAAAATTGATTCTCTCTTTCTTTCTCTCCTTCACCCTCTGTCTCACTCTGTCTTAAAAAAAAAATCTGCCAGGGCTTTGCTAAGGAAGGCTTCACTAGAGACTTGGTGAATATTATAATTGGATGTAAAAGATGGAAATGATTTCACCAGGTAAGGAAGAGCTTCCAGACAGGGGAAGGTAGGTTCAGCTGTAAAAAAACAAAACAAACGGTAGTCACTGAGTATCTGCTAAGGGTCAGTCATTGAGCTGGTGGCTGGTAGTACATCTGGCAGGGTCCCTGCGCGTGTTGGCATGCAACACAAATGCAATTCCTATAGACAGGAAGGTGACAGTGATTATCTGTTAAGTGTCTGGAACACATCTCCAAGCACTTTACAGTCACTCCAGGAAAGGCTCAGCATGGCCTTAAGTGATTGGGAAGGCCTTCTCAGGACAGGTCAGCCTGACTTAGGTCTTGAGGGACATAATTATCCAGCTGAGCATCTCAATACAACAGTTGCCAAGGGGAAAAAGTACCAAGTGCATTGTGGACAGCCTGATACCCATGTTAAGGAGTTTGAAGCTGCCTGTAAGCATCAGGAACATTGAAGAATGTGGAAAATGGCCATGAGGAGTGACCAGGAGCCCCAAGGCGGGGACAGCTCCTGAAGTACCACACCAGCGAGATTTAGTGATGTGTCAGATGAGGTGGGAGGGAAGAGGAGGAACCAAGAAAGGCATCCAAGGAAGTTAAGCCAGCTGCAACCACAGGACCTCGTACACATAGTGGGCAAAGAGGCATCTTCAAAACATTTTATCAGAGGGCCAACAGGCTCACTTTTCCTACCCTGGGAAGTGACTTAGAAGCCATGTCAAGGAGAGATGGAAGAGGATGTGTCTAAAGTCAGGAAGCAGCAAAAGGGACTGTGAACTTGACACCTGGCAAGCACACCTGGGGAAAGTAAAGAAAGACACTATCAAAGATGATTCCAAGTGATTATTGTTTTTAGTTGTTTGTTTTTCAGTAATTTTATTTTTTGATGGACATATAATATTTGTACATATTTATGATGTAACTCTGCTTTGATTAACTAAGTCAGTAAATGAGCTTGCTGTTAATGATATGGAAACCAAGAAGGAAATTTTTACTTAAAAGAATGACTTAGGGTATTCTGTTAAAAATCTGGAACCTCACAGAGAATCCAGAGCCCATTCGGATCATAGCAATAGGATCTTGCTCACCAACTTCATTAGGCCAGAGTTATTCAGAACAATTTCAGAAGAATAAAGGAGAATTGACTTCACATGGTCACTTTTTATCTCATGTAAATTCCTTTCCAGTGCTTAAAACTTAATTGCTTTTCTTATTCAAATGTCTTTCTCAAAATCTTTAACTTATAACTTTGCAGGAAAGGAATAAAAAAGAAAAGAAATCACTATATTAATATTTCCTTTGATAACTCTAATTCATTTTCAATATCTTGTATAGTTCAAGGACAAGCCTATCTTTAGGCTGTGGTATTATGAAAGAGAAGGTTGGGATCAATTGGAGTCCAAGAAACAAAAGGTGAGTGACTGCAAATCACTGCCAAAATTAATTGTTGGCCTGAAATTTAAAAAAAATTATTGATATTAGAAAAAAAATTCCATCTTGTGTCACAGAAACACAGAATCAGAGGCCATTGGCCTAGAAAGAGACCAGAAATACTACCATATGTGAAAATTTCTTCTCCCCTCCAATATCTTATTTTCCCAGGGTCAACCTCAGGGACCTGTTAGCAGTCAGCTCTGCCTTTTGGAAGCAAATATGAAACATCTCCTCCAAGGCCCAGTCATTCCATCTGTTCTGCTTTGTCTCTTGCAGAATTTGAAGGGCTCTTCAGTGGACAACAGGTAGTAGGCAGGTGGTTTGTGCAGACGGGAGATGGGCAGCCCAGCACCTCTCACTGGCCCTGACAGCAGGGAGTGCACCAAATGGAAACACATTCACTGGAATGCTTCCACCTTCCTGGAATGCTCTTCTCACCTTAACAGGCCCAGCCCTTCCCCACTATCCCAAGCTGTGGGACACCATTAAGTACAGAGACGTGGGCAGTGGGGCAGCTGTCCGGCCAAAGCAGACATGGCAAAGTCACCAAAAATTGAAGCAAGGGAATGAGGGTGGCAGAAGGGGAAATGGAAAAAGCACCTCAGTGAGGAAGAACGTCCTAGGAGAATAACATAAGAAGAGAATCTTTGATGCAAGTGGTTAAATGAGTCTAAGGGAGCTCCACGGCCAGATTTCAGGGACCTTGTTGAACCATCAGTGCATCATCAATGCCGGCCCCTAGGGGATGAACAGAAGGGACAACTCTCCTTCCTGCCTGCAAGATCTGAAACTTACTTTAAAAGAGGCCTAGAGAATATAATTCTGCCTTGTAAGAATATAAAAAGCTGACAGAAGAAAAAAATTCTGGGCTCCCCTGAGAGTAGGAAAACACTGCTACTAAATGTTGAATCTCATTTAGAGTTGATTTATAAAGTGGATTTGGTATGCTCAGTGCTGTGAAGGGCTCCTACTGATGTCTTCATAGCTTTTTTTTCTTTCTTCTTTTTTTTTTTAATGGAACTGGAGGTTACTGGATTCAGTTTCCTATTGCTGCAGTCATTCCTCATGCACAACCACTGAGCTGGCAGCAGCAACCCGGGCCACTTCATGGGGCTGGCCAACAGGATGATGACGCCCTTCTGTGAGAATATTTGCCCTCCTATACCGTCCTCTCTTATTCCATAGGAGATTGCCAACATTTCTGAAATAGGCAAGCCTCAAGGTCCATATCCTGTTCACAGTATAGTAAAGATTCTCTGCTTCACCAAACAGCCAAGGTTTCTGAACTTTCTGCTATGACAACCTGCACACTTCCTTGTATAATGCAATTTCAGCAAAGACCTCTGCTAAATCCATTCAGCAAGAATTTCCCGCCCCTGACCCATGAACACCCCAAATATTTGATCAGGTTCTCATTCCCCACCCTTGGTATAGGATCATTCTGGCCTGAGTCCAGCAGGAATCCTGATAGGTTGATTCCACTTGGAATACCCCCAACTTCAGGTCTCCTCTTAGTAATTTTCCACATACTGACTCTGCTGCTCCTTAACATTACATCCTCACTTTTCTCTGTTGTATGCAGAATGGAGCTCGGCTCTGCCCTAGAGTCACCTTTGCCCCTTGCAATAGTCCTGAATAAAACATGTCTTCACCACTTTTCCCACTGTTGGCTCTAGAAACTACCTGACCAGTGTTTTCCCTCCAAAAAGAGTAGCGTTAGAGACATCACACAGGTGTCCAGAGACTACAACTTTTTATAATATTACATAAATAAGGAATAGGAGAAGTATCATCAAGAATCACTGAACTATGATTTTTCTTATGTCTTTTAACCTCCTTTCTTCATAGACCTCCAGAACTGTTCAAAATGCCAGGGATTGATTATATATATATATATATATATATATATATATAATATGTATATACGTATATGTACATATATATATATTTAGTAATATACAGTGGACTATGATTTGAGACCACAATTGAGAAGCTTGTTAAATATATTTGTTCACTTATTTATTTTTATTGCAACAATAGCTGACAGGAGGAGCATACTGAGTAGTGATGGTGGACAGTGTTTGGGGAGGAGAAAAAGCACCAGGGAAAAGCTTAGTATGTACAGAAAGAAAAACTACACAGTTTGCAATAATTTATTGTGCATTTCAAAATAGCCAAAGGAAGATATTTAATGTCCTCATCATAAGCATATAATGAAAGTTTGAGGTGATAGATAAGCTAATTATCCTAATCTGATCAATACACACAGTATATGTGTATTAAAACAACACACTGTATCCCAAAAATATACAGGATTATGGGTCAAATTTAAATACACACACACACACACAACACACACACACATAAACTATTCAAAAGTATAAAAAGGAAATAAAAACAGAAAGAAAAAACTAGATGGTCATTCCAGGAGGGGGTGGGATGAGAAAGGCATGTGTGGGAAAGGGGCATCTGGGGAAAGGCTGTGGGATCTGGGATTGGTGTGCATGTGATACAATGCAGCTGTGCCCATGGCAGGGTAGAAGCTGAAAGTCAGGCTGATGCGCACTGCAGAGGAGCTACAGGGCAGGCTGAGGAGTCCCCACTCCACAGGCACCTGGGAGCCTCCGAGGGCTATTGAGCAAAGGGGCAATGAGTTCAGACCCAGCTGCTAGATAGTAAGAGGGGCACTTGTGCGAAGGCTTTATGAGAGGCAGAGTGTTGTACACAGAACAGTAGATGAGGAAGCTATAAAACTCAATACAATGTAAGCCTGAAAGGGGAGCAGAAAAAAAATAAAGATACTGAACGAATAACTCTTGGAACAAAGTTCCAAGGGTCTTCTATGTCAGTAGACACCCCTTTTGTCATCAGGAGGTATATTCCAAAACCCCCAGTGGATGCCTGAAACTTCAGATGGTACCAAACCCTTTAATTAAATGCCATTTCCATCTTAAGACTTATCTCGCCCTGTCACTGTAACATTTTCAGTTTGAAGTGCAACAGCAAAACTAGTATGACTTTGCTTTATTCCACAGATAGAAGATTCATTCTTACCATAGATCTTAGTAACTTCAGTATACAATTTTGCTCTATTTTTGATAGAGAATGTTCACCTTTTCACTTAAATGAAGCACTTTAAAGCTTCTCTTTGATATATTGAATGGGCAGCATCACTATTCTTGTGCTCCGTGTTCATTATTAAGTAAAAGAAGGATTACTTGAACACAACCACTGTGACACCATGAGTCATTCCAATATCCAAGATGGCTACTAAGTGACTAACAGGTGGGTAGCATATATAGCATGGAAACACTGAACAAAAGGGTGAATCACATGCAGGCAGGGTGCTCAGAAGAACTTGCAATTTAAAATTTATGAATTATTTATTTTTGAAATTTTCCATTTTATATTTTCAGACTTTTATTGATTAAAGGTAATTGAACCTCAGAAAATGAGAACTTCAATGTCAGGGTGCTGTACTGAAAAGGAAGCAGTGCAGCAGGTAGCAGAGGGAGTCAAGAGAATCTTTCCTCCCCAGAACAGGTGAGTGAAGGATGGATGGTAAAGAGAGGCAAGTCACTGGGGGTCAGGGATTGTGAAATGAACAGCTCCACATGAACATGAGGAGATACGAGAGGACAGGTGAAGTGGCCCCTCTTCCCAAGGGCTATGTGGGAAGAGAGTAAGACTTTCCAGACTGCAGGTGGAGCACAGATGTTTGCCCCAACATGTTTTGCACAGAAGAGGGAAAATATGCACACTTTTCACTCTTGCTCTGGACTTTTTTCCTCTTACTCATTCTTTGCCAATATTGCTGTGCCTGAGCTCATACTTCACTGAAATCACACTGGCACCTCATCCCCCTGCTGCAGGTACCCTCTGCCCTCTATTCCTAACTCATTTAAGATAGACTCTCACAATCCTGAATGACCACATTGTATTGATCATACTACTCCTCGGGCTCCTATGAGAGTGGTAGATCCTGGAGAATGTGTGGTTCATGTTTTTAAAGCAAGAAAATTCTCAATGTGGTTTTTGCAGCTTCTCCTGATCTGCAGACCACTCTGCTGATCCTAACCTGAGGACCAGGTGAAGACAGTGGTGTCCTGGAGTAATAGGCACAGGAAAGAAAGTGGTATGTAGCACCAGAGTGGTATGTCGCTAGAGGAATAGGCTTACCTGCAATAGGTCCAGAAAAGATAATGGTTCCCATTGACCTTGAAAGCTATTGCCACAGAAGAATACCTGGACTAGAGAAGTGATAATACCATGGCATAAAATGCCATGACTGAGCATAAACCCCTGGGCAAAGTATTATGTTGTTGATACCATGTCAGGTGGCTTCTCCATAGTTCAGAAATTTCTGACTACTCAATGTAAGTTACTTCTGTTACCCTGAGTTTGGAATGATATTTATGATCATTTCTATAAAAATCATCAGGTTAAGGGCTGGAGCAGTGACTCAGCAGTTTCAGCGCTTGCCTTGCATGCACTGGGACACAGTTTCCTACCCAAGCACCATGTACACAACAGAGTGTCTGAGCAATGAAAGCCACATGAAAAGCTAAATAAAATTGATTCTCTTTTTCTCTGTCTTCCTCGCACTGTACCTCTCTCTTTTAAAAAAAAAGTCATCAGGTTATTAAATGCTTTGCTCAGGAAATAGTCCCAAGAGCCAGGAAGAAAACAATATTCAACTGACATGCTTTTGAAGTATGGCATCATTTCCAGAAACCTAGATAATGCTAGCAGCATGAACTTATTGAACTACACATGCACACACTCCTTCTTGCTTTCATGTTACATATGTTATTGGAATTCCTTTTCTGACTTGTACAGTGAAGCAAGATACACACACACACACACCCTGATCTAGTTAAAAACATGTCTAGCATGGACAAATGGCCTACATGATACGGGTAGCAGGTGTTTTGAGAGACACAATGATGAGACAATAGCCTTTAATTCTTGATCTCTCAAAGCTAAATTCAAAGGACAAAAGTGTATATGTACAGATGATTTTGTTCTCTGTGCCTGTCACTGTTAAAATGCAAGGATATGTTTGTAAAAAAGATGATCACGGTCCTGCCTTCCAGGACTTACACTTATATCCCTAAAAATCACCCACACCCCAAGTCTGTGGTGTTGCTTCTCTATTCAAACTACTTCCTTCCTCCCTCCACAGATTTGTGCTTACCCACCCCTCAACTAGAAGTTGGCTCTGAGTCATAAATTCCTGTTAGATTGGGGACAAAGAGAGAAACACAAATTCATGCCCTGGAGCATGTCCAATTCTTATGTCAGAAACGGATCTGAAAACAAATACTTACCAGTTATGTGTGGCATCCTGTTCACTCTGATGCAGTGATGTAGGGGTACATGGTGCTTACCTTGACATGGGGATCCATGACACATGAAAGCGTCCCTATAAATATGAAGTGGTGTGCAGTGGCCAGCAATAGTGGGTCTCTCCTTGAGAGGCACAGTCATGCTATTTTCTCCATAAGACCCTCAGATCATATTTTGTGTTTAACCCCAACATGCCCCTGCCCCTTCAGAGCACACGAACAGCTTTGTTTCTCAGAATGGGAATTCCAGGAATTATTATTCATAGTGCTTTATCAGTCAGTGATGAAGTTGACTCTGGATTCAAGTCTGTTTACTCTCTGCAGACAGGTCTCATGTTCTTGATTATGAAGTTTCATGGTAATCCCCAACTCTTACAGCTTGCTATAGCATGAATGTTGTTATCCTCCCCAAATTCATATGCATGAATCTAGTACTTGATGTGATCATATTAAGAGGTGGGGTTTTAGGGGAAGTGGTTAGGTTATGGGGTTCCATCCTCATGAATGGAATTAATGACCTTATAAAAGAGACTGAGGCAAGCTGCCTTACACCTTTTGTCATGTGAAGACACATAGGAGGCACTGTGTTGGAAGCAGAGAGCAGGTCTTCACTAGCCTTTTCTGAAGCCTTGTCTTGGACTTCCCAGCTTCCAGAACTGTGACAAATACACTTCTATTGTTTATAACTTTCCCAGTCTGTGATAGTTATGGCAGCCTGAAAATACTGAGACAGGCTGTTCTGAGGATACTGACATTCATTATGAACCAGAACCTGCCTGGGAGAGCTCATAATATTTCTGAAGAGCTGTACCAATAGGGACACTATGGGCTGCTCTATGGCACTTGTAAAGCAGAGCTGGCTAGAGCCTGAGTCCTGAGAAGGGAGCAAGGACAGGCAGTGAACTCCAGCTTCCTAGACCAGCAGCCAGCCAGTGCCATATGGGAAGTAGCAATCTCTTATAAATGAACATAACCTGGGCCTTATGTTAATTCCAGGGTTGCTGTAATGAAGTAGTACACATGGGCTGGCTCAGTGTCTCACAGTTCTGGTGGCTGAAAGTCCAATATCAAGGCATCAACAGGGTTGTTTCCATCCAAGGGCTGTGAGAAAGCATCTTGTGTAGACCTCTCCTCTAGCTGCTGGTGGTTGCTGGCCATCCTGGCATTCCATGTCTTGTAGATGCTTCACCTCAGAATCTTCCATCATGTTCACACTGTTTTTCCCTGTGATGGTGGTGGTGGGGTGTGCATCTCTGTGTGTGTGTGTGTGTGTTTACACTAGTCATATTGCAATAGGGTCCACCCTACCCCAGCATGAATTCATCTTAACTAATTAAATATGCAACAACTCTATTTCCAAGTGAACATTCATTCTAAGACAGTGGAGGATATAACTTCCAACATTAACTGAACTTGGGGTGTGAGGGACACAATTCAACCTATAAAAGGCTCCTTAGACAGAATTCATAGACATGGCCAGCTGCCTCCAGAGAACTGGGTGCAAGATTTCAACTTTTTACATAGTCAAGGTAAACCATTATTTATTTTTAAAATTGATGCATTAAAGTTGTACATAACAGGGCTGGAGCCGAGGTTCAGCAGTTGGAGCACTCGTCTGGCATGTGCAAGTACCCAGGTTCAAGTCCCAGCACCACATACACAGTTAAGTCTTGGAGAAACACCCATGCCCCAATCTCACTGCTGGTGTGCACTCTGGCTGTAGAAAACTGTTACACGATCTGGACTATTTAAAGACTTGCAGGAACCTCTTCAGGGTGAAATAGATGAAATTTTACAGATGCTTATGCATTAAGTCCAATCCAACTGTCATACATTTCAGAAAAACACTTTTTTTAATGCAACATAAAGATGTTCTTTTCAGAGACGCATAATGTAGTGTGAAGAATGAGGAATGTCAATTGTCAAATATACAACTAAAGTGGAAAAGTTTAAGATGAAAAGCAAAATAAAAAACTATTCCTACATGTGAAAGAGTCTGTGCAAGAGAAGACTACTAACAGAGATCAGTTCTTTTAATTTTACAGGTATCTTAGTGTTCCTAAATGGCTGAAAAGTTCACATCCATTCCTGCAAAAGACATGGGTGCCTGTTACAAGGTAGCACCTCTAATGGCATTTTGTATAAAACAGTGAGAAATTCCAAGATACCAAGAGGACAAAGAAAAGAGGAGACATGATGTAAGTTTAAAATTCATCTGTTCTACATTTAAGACATACCCTTTAGCAGAGCCCGCACTGATGCCTTTGTTCTTTTAAGGATGGAAAAGTGAGAGTGATGGTCCTATCTTCTAGATAGATAGATGCTTTTTAAAATATGGCTTGATATTTATAAGCCTTAGCTCCATTGTCTTAAAATTGGATGATTATAACAGTGGCCTCTTAAATTTAATGTCTGGATTAAGCTCTTGAAACAGTGTGCTATAATTTGGACCTCAAATATCCTACAAAACTCATATGCTGACGGCTTGACCCCCAGGCTGTGGTGCTATTTAGAAGTGGTGGAACCTTAAGAGTGTGGCCTAATGGAAGGAAGTGAGGGATGTCCTTGAAGGGGATATTAGGATCCCAGTCCCTTTCTTTATTTGCTTCCCATCTGCCATGAAGTGAAAAGACTTCTCTACTATGAACTCCTCCATGATATAATTTGCTGACACAGGCCCAAAGCAATGGTATCAAGTGACAAGTTGTGAAACAATCGGCCAAAATAAATCTTCCTCCTTTAATTTTATTTATCACAGATATTTTTTCCAGCAATAGAGAGCTACTACACAGTGAAAGCAGTGAATTAAGTGTTAGCTAATACTATTAGAGCAAGGTATGTTTGTCTATTAACTGAAAAAAATTATATACTAAAGCCTTGACCATATGTATGGGTATGCAGAGCATGCATGCATTCACATATAAAAAAAACCCCTAAAGGGGTATGCATGTGAGAGGCAGAGTGTGAAGATGATGTTTCATTCATTTATTTGACAAGCATTTATCAAGCCTTGGGAATGGATCCTAGGGGTAGACAAGTGATTTAAAAGATACATGGTCTTGGGGCTGGAGCAGTGGCTTGGCAGTTACTGCGCTTGCCTGGCATGCGCGAGTACATGGATTCAAATCCCAGCACCCACGTACACAACTTAGTTTCAGAGCAACGAAAGCCATGTGAAAAAAACTCAATAAAAATTGATTCTCTCTCTCTCTCTCTCTCTCTCACTGTCCTTCTCTCTTAAAAGAAAAAAAAAAAAAGAAAAATAAAGATACATGGTCCTTGAGCCAGGGTTCATGTTCAAATGAGCTTCTACTATAGACTGAGATACACTAGATCTCAGGTTTAAAAGACCTTTAAAGGGGGCTAGAGTGGTGGCTCAGCGGTTACGGCACTTGCCCAGCATGCGCAAGTACACGGGTTCAAACTCCAGCACCCACGTACACAACTAAGTGTCAGAGCAACAAAAGCCATGTGAAAAACTCAATAAAAATTGATTCTCTCCCTCTCTCTCTCTCTCTCTCACTGTCCTTCTCTTTAAAAAAAAAAAAAAGACCTTTAAAGGAAAGATTTTTCTTGGATTTTTTCTTTAATTCCAGAGGATTCCCACATAATTTGTGTGGCTCCTCTAGAATATCCTATTGGTTTACGGAACAACATTCATATTATAATATGATTGCTATTCATATTAGCATGGAAAGTGTTTTCCTTTTTGGTGATAATTCATATATTTTTTTAAGAGAGAGGGACAGTGAAAGAGAGAGAGAGAGAATCAATTTTATTTAGTTTATTCATGTAATTTTTCACTGCTCTGACACTTCATTGTGTATGTGGTGCTAGGGTTTGAATCCGCATCCTCATGCATGGCAAGCAAGTGTCATAACATAACATGAAAAACTAAATAAAATGATTCTCTCTCTTTTTCTCTCTCTCACACACACACACACACACACACACACACTCCCTCTCTATAAAAGAGAAAAAGAAGGACAAAAAGAAAACCTAGATAAAATGAGTGAGTTTCAGGAAGGCACACCACATTTCCCAATGCTGCTTCTCTTCAGAACTTTTCTCTTGTTGGCCTAGTGTACAATGTGAATGAGCAGGACAAAGATGAGCTACTAAGATGAAAAATTCAGTTGAGTTTGAGGCAAAAGCTAGAGTTTGGCCAAAACAGGAGGGGCTAAGACTTCAAAAAAAGCAAGTTACAGAGAAGTAGGCCAAAGAATAATGGTATTACTCTTGATCCATTTACTAACAAAGCTGTACAGAGTAAAAGGTTGAGAACAATTGGAAATATGACTAAAAAAGGAGCTGAAATTTTAGCTATTTTATGAAGCTTTAATTGGGACCTCTAGGGAGGTAGAATAGGAGGAATCCGAGCCTATCTCAGCTTTAGCAGCACAAAACAGCCCCACACCAGCTCAAATCTCCAGAGATGTAGGAAAACAGCACCTAAAACCTATAAAAATTTTTATGTACAACCAAAATTGCCAGGCATGTGAAGAAATAGAATCAAGCAAGACAACCGAAAACAGAAATGGAATCAGAGATGGCCATTTACTGTAGTTAACAGCTATGAATTTAATGATTAATATGATTAAGAAAATAGATCATAAGGTGAAGAATCTGACTAGAGAACTGACATTTGTTAGAATCAAATTAAAATTTTAGAGTTGAAAATTACAGTTACTGAAATTAAGAACTCAACTGATGGCTTTAACAGATCACTAGACTCAGATGAGGAGTGACTTGGTCTGCTGAAAGGTTAACCACAAGGCATCTCACTGAATGAAGCATGCAGTACAAAGGGAAAGAAAGGCTAGCACAAGCAGAGGACAAAGGGAACATGGGAGAAGTCTGTAACCTTCAAGTTCCTGAAGTACCAGGACATGAGAAAGGGACAATGGTGCTACAGGAATATTTTAATACTAGCTACTTCTTTATGGAGTCGAAATCCTCTCTCACAGCTATTTTGAAGTATCCAATGCATTAATGCTAAATATGTTCATCTTCAACTAAGGTACAAGCAGGAAAAAAAGAATTTATCCTCTTATCTAACTGTAACATAGTGCCCATTGCCAATCTCTCAACTTCCCACATCTTACCACCCCTCCCAAGCCTCTGGTAATCATTATTAAAGGACTTGGTTGAAGCAGCAGCTATACTGGCACATACACAGAGTTGCATTATCACCAGACTGGCTGGAAAACACACCTGGGGTTACCAACAAGTGGGTTATGCTGGAATCCTTGTCCTGGAATCTCAATGAGCTTCAGGTAACACAAATAAGAATACATTCCCCACTATGATCTACTGATGATTAAATTAGATGAGAAAGATGACATACAAAAGGTATCATAGCACTAGTTTTCTTCTTTCTTTTCCTAAATGTCTACTTAAAAAAAAAAAAAAAAAAAAAAAAAAAACACTCATAGACTCCCAGGCATGTAGTTTGCATGGTTCTGAGAACATTCCATGTACAATTTCAGTGAGGAACTGTACTCATTTAGATACGTTGTCATGACAAAGGTAGTCTGCTTTGATATGTTTGTGCAAAACAATATTATCCTGGTCCTATCTGAAACAAATCTAACCTCCTCTATACCTAGCAAAAATGTAAACAACTACAGGATAAAGAAGACAATCAAAGTCGATCATTAAACAATATTGAAATGCAACTCCATTTTCATTTAGCAAGTGGAAGATATAAAATTAAATCTTCAGTGTTAGTAAAGTCAACAAAAAAGTAAAAGGTAGAGGGGCAAAGAGGAAGAAATAATCACTGTCTTCCCTAAAATACTGATTGTTAAGTGGCTATTCAAGGGGAAAAGCCTATCTTATGGTGAAAATCCAATAAAATTTTATTTCTTAAAACTCTGAACACATCTCTAAATGGTGCTTTTTCCAATAAATATTCTTTGATTGTTTTAGTGTTTCTCATATCTTTTTAAATTGATGATTTGGTCCTCAGTGTCTACTTGCATAGTCAGTTCCCTATTTTTAAATTATATTTATCGCTGTAAGACCTAAGTTTCACTTTTAAACATTTTATATTTGTTTTTAAACTGTGTCATTTGGCTTCACAAATTCAAAGGGTACATGGATGTGCTCATCAATATGAGAAGCAGTCCTGTAACATTTTGACTACCCAGCAGAGTGTTCCAAGTGCGAAGGTAAGACATTCTCATCCTTCCGAAGGCATTGTGGAGGTCCATGCTTCTGGAGGCCTTGGATACCTCCATCAAGTCAGCAGGACATTCCCTCCTCCAGGTTGCTCAGCACTGAGCACTGCATCTGGCACCTGTTGCATTTGCACACTTGCTTCCCCAGAGTAGAACTTCATTCATCTTATCTTACCTGTACCCAACACACGACCCATAACACAGGAGCAAATATTTAGTGAATGAGCAAAGAGAGATACAGAGAAAGATTCACCCACAGAAAATATAGAAATTATGTGAATAAATATGTGTGTGTTGTAAACAAACCCTTGCCTACCCCATGCTTTGCTGAGCTGAGGTAGGTTAGTAGTATATTATCTCTTCCTTGTGAAATTAGGTGCAGTATTGACCTAGACAGCTTTAACTCTGGTAAAAATAGACTATAAACATAACACTATCTCCAAAGTAAAACATTTACTATTGATCAACTTGTCTACTGTTGCCTGGATAGCTGCTTCAGTTTCAAAAAGTAAAAGCATCCACATACATTGGTCCACAATTTTGCTAACAGAGTAACATTTTCAGCAGAAAACATGGACTAAATGAAGTTGCAAGATATTCAGAGCAACTTTTTTTTTTTTAACAAAAGAGGGTTAACTGAAAAGAGCTTTATGTTCCAATTCTTGCTGAAACATCTAACATTGGTAACTTGCTGGATCTGTATATGTTTCTGCTGCCCAAGGATTTTTCTTGGAGATAGAGGACTTATAGCTGCCTTGACGCATTTTGATTAAGGACATTTCATATCCTTAGATGGAAGGGCCAGAGTTCAAGATTTTAAATCATTAATGTCAATTATGAGTCATTATGTGATCCTTTTCTTTAAAAGGGTAAGAGGAGGTTTGACCAGAGACTTTGCAGGAGTTGAATTAAGAACTAACATCATGAAATATGATCTGCACATATCTCAGTTGGAAGTGGGCTTCACACTTTTCCATATGTTGTGATCTGCTTTGGACAAACCTAAGGACAAAGACTAAGTCTTCACCATGACTTCAGGGCCTCAGTTGGACAGCTCCAGGGTGCCACCTGATGCACCCACACCCTAGGTATTCCTTGGAACATCAATCTCTCCCCAGTCCTGTCCCACACAATGTCATTTTGTTTTTCCCAGTTAGCATCCCAAACTGTCCTACCCAGCAAACTATGACCTGTCAATCAAGTTTTAGGTTGTGATATCTCACTGGAGAAGTGTGTTCTGTTCCTGTCAACTTTCCCATGGAGTGTGCCTAATTTTAGCAGAGTTCTCATCACCTTTGGGAGATGGGTACACACTTCACATCCTTCTCTGAAGCCTGTGATTTCCACATAGAAATTCCCAATGATTCCAATAACAAAGCTTAATACTGAGCATAGAGTAGATCTCAAAGTTACAGGAGTTCATGGAAATCCCTACATATACAAATGTGAGAACTCTTTGCTAAAATAATTCGGTGACTATACATCTACAGAAGTACCTTCCTTTGCAGTGTTAGGTAAAAACTAGTAGTACATGCACAGCTGCCAAATAAAATGTTGTGGAACACATGTAAGCAAATAAAACTCCAAAATAAGAAATAAATGCATTAAGAAATGATTACTCTTATGCAGTCAATTGAATAATTACTTATCAGGAAAGGTACTATGAGATTCAGAACTTGATTTTAATATACAAGCCATCTGTAGCCCATGGGCTGTATAAAGTAATTCTCTTTTATTCATTTTACCTTTTTGCTCCAGTTTATGGATGGATGTCACAGAGATTTTTTTTATTGAGAGATTTATAGACTTGTATAGAGCAACCATACAAGTTTCGAACAAAATAAAATGTGTATAGATTCTGGATATTAGAATTATCCCCAGGAGTGCCCCCCCAATTACCCACCCTTATCCCTCCCTTCCCCTTCCCACAATATCTCTAAAAAAGTATTATGTTGTATAACATTACACTGGATCTAGACCCTGGCCAGTGAGAAAGTTGGTCTAGTATCATGTGTTAAATCACAGAGATTTTTTTTTAATTGGTGATTAAACCTAGAGCTTCACACTGCTAAGCACACACTGTACTACTAAGCTACACCCCCAGTCCCAAGAATGTTTCTGAAGGGATTCACCCATAAGTATAATTTTACCCCTACATGGAACCTTCATATCACCAAAGAAAAGAACACTTTTAAAATCTGGCAGTGCAATCTTGCTACTAATTGTGGAGGATTTATTTCTATCCACAGAAGACCGCAATGAAAAGGCATGTGAGTTAGCATTTGGTAACTCCACTTCCAGGCTCACAAGTCCACCACTTTGGGAGTAAATGCACAACAGTGAGCACAAGAAAGGCCCTGGTGTGAGGCCATCTGTGACCTGGTTTTGGGCTGCAAGTGCAAGACCCACTCCAGGAAACCTCCATATTCCTCACGGTTGGGTACACACAGCCAGCAGCCCAAAACAGGAGGCTTGTGTCTTAATGTAGCCCAACAAATCAATGCTTGCTGAACAGCTAAGCATCTTTTCATGGGGAAAGACTTCCTTCATATTAAATAATCCTTGAGCTCAATTTGCTTATAAGTTGGTGAAAGCACCCTTCTCAAGGAAAGCCCATACTTGATCCCATAATTTCTCCCAAAATAAACAAACAGTGGCAGTTGATTCAGACATTTCCCTGAAAACAGAAGTATAAGCTGGGTAATCCCAAATCCTTTCCTGAGAAACACTTAAAGGCAGATCTCTTGGATCTTGACAAACAAGGAACTGAAAGTAACAAGATGTCACTTATATTTAAGCCCAATATTAAAAAGATCAGTCAGCCAATGATTGCACAATTGCAAGAATTTCCATGTGAAAATACATGTGCCATAAATATCAGCGTGGAGAAGGTGGGGGTGGGGACATTTCTCAATCATCTTGCTGCTGGTGTTACAAGCTCTACCTTGATTTTTTTTAAAGAAATCATCTTTAATATTTAAACTTCCAATAAATGCTAGAGAAGTGAATTGTGAGTTTTAAACCTACATGGTAAATCTCAAGCAAAAATTCACAATGAGAATGTTAAAAAAAAAAAAAAGAGTGCTACAGTCATCCAATCAGAAAACAAAATCTTCTTACCATGTTTATTGATGACACAGGACCAATGCTGTTAACATAAATGTCAACATCAATTACGGTTGGTTTTACTGTGGAGAAAAATACATGTATGTTAATATTTTGTGCTAGAGAAGAGAGGAGAGCACAATTCAATACCCCAATGACTCATGCACCACTAACATCTCAAGGACTGTTGGAAACATATGGGTGAATTTTTCTTTGGGATTTGTCTTGCATTTGCAACACAAACCTTGCTGTCTTACTTTCTTACATTCTCAAAGGATGAGAAATTCCTACTTGTATTTATTAAGTTCTATGTAAATAAGACATTTATGCACTGCAAGTTGCCAGTGACAGATGACTAAAAAGATATTCTGTAACAGTAGTGTAGTTGATTTTACAGCAAAGATATTACATAAAATATATGCTATTATATAAGTAATTTAATGTCAAAGCTTTTCTGTAATGCTAAACACATGCGATGAGCACTATCAGGAATGTACCTGTATTGCGGCTCTTTATCTATCACGTGGCTGTCAAATTCTAAAGCAAAGCAAGTTCTAGTGATTTCATATGCCAAAGAAAAATAAGAAGCATTGCTTATTGCTATTATTATGACTAAAAGAGATACATTTATCACAGAGATAAAATTCTGTAACTTCAAATAATAAAATTTTAGAAAGCTAAAGAATTACTGTTCCAACTATGAGGACATAAAAGTTATATAATCAGAAGGTATGATAGTTAACATTGTGCATCAGAGGTTAAACTGATTTATTTGGCTAAAAACAACAAAAACGTAGTTTCTTCCTCTGAAGCAGCAATAGAAGTGACTGAAACCAATATGAGACTGCCAAGTTGGCAGTCCTAGGAAAGTTGATGTCCTAGATAAGGTAGGCCATTCCCTTCATCACCACTTAGTGACAAAGGAGAAGACAGAACCAGTTTCAGAATATTTCTGTCCAGAAAAAACATGAATAAGACATATGAAATGTTTCACATAATGTTTCTATGGAAACAAGAGTAGTTTTATCTGCAATTATTTCAATGAGCTTCCTTCAGTTTTGCTAAATATCTGATCATTCACAAACAGACTCTACACTCTACTTTTCAAACTATGAGTAGCACCTCTGAGCTCTCTGTCTCTTTATAAAATTGGGCACCCAGTAGTTTACAGCTTGGGCAGTGATTTTCAGACCTTCACAGAATGGAAACAATGATTATGAATTTGAGTCAACTCTTCTAACATCTGTCAGCACAACAAAGTCATGTTAGCTCCAAAGAGCTACTAGCAATTTTGGAAAAGAACACCCCAACACAATCCTATGCACTAAACCCACAGTGTGTGTTTCACCAAAGTGGTATTCTCATTTTAGACTAAGCTTTACTGACAACTATGAATATTAATTTTTAAAACTTTATTGGATTCAATTAGCATTGTATCTCCAAACATTGCATAACCTTCAATTGTGCCATACACAAGGCTGTGAAGTCAGTTATTTGAGTAGTTAAATTTCTCAAGAGACTTTTTTGGCTATTCAACAGTATTTATTAGTCTTTAGGTTCCCAGAGCTTTTAATGTCATTATATTAATAGGATCTATAGACATAACAGCCTTAACAACATAAAATGGGAACTGCCAAATGATTGACTATGATAAAAGTTTTAAGAAATAGGAGCGTGGGACAAACACACACACACACACACACACACACACACACACACACGTGCATGCATGAAAGCTGGAGAAATTTAATTGTTTTTGTACATCATCTTGTAAGCAAAGTCATGCTAGCATCAATTAAACACTTGAGAAAGTTGCTCTAACAACACTACTCAGAAAAAGAGACCAACCACAGGAGATTCAGGGTTTATAATTCAAAGACTCAGAATTCACCACTGAGAAATTACCTTTGTCAAGGGTGCAATATCATTCAATGGAGAAATTAATGTTTTCAGCAAATGATGTTGGGAAAAGTGGATATCCATAAGCTAAGGAATGAAGTTGCATCCTTATCTTACACCATATACAGAAATAAATTCAAAACAGGTTTAAGACACAGTAACACACACACACACATAAATGGTTAAGATAATAAATTTTATGGTATTTGTATATTACCACAAAAAATAATTTTCAATACTAAGTCCTAGGCAGTTGGAAGAAGTATGAGGATTTACACAGAGGTAGCTAAACCAGGAAAGGGAGTAGGAAAAGGCAATTATCCCTGAGAAAAGAAAGAGTGGAGTATTATCAGTGTTCTGAATTTTCATGGGGTTGTCCAAGAGACTGAGTTTGTGCTGAAAGAAACAAGCTATCAGTTTGTGGGCCTCTGAGAAAAACCTAGTGTGGCTTGGTCTCAACACCTGAGTCCGCGGTGCCATAGGCATTAAGGGGAGCTCCAGTACATTAGCTTGTTTTAACACCAAAGCAGCTTCAGTACCACAGAGTTACATCAGGGGAAGCCCCTGAGTAGCAACTGAGACATTTCCTCAATTACTTTAAATAAATAAGTTTCGAGAGGATATATCTAAAGAAAAGGCTTGTGAGGTCTCTGGAACCTCTGGCCATGCTGATTTTTGAAAGTACTTCCTGTACAAAACCAGGACACACGGGGCAGAGGGGGGGAGGGAGAGAGGAAACTGGAAAAGATGGATGCTTTTTCAAACACCAAAGTCACACAAAAGATAACAAGGCACACAAAAATAAGAGGGGGGCATAACCAAATCAAAAGGACAAATTAAATATTCAAAACTGACCCTAAAGAAATGGGAATTATCAAACAAAAAATCAAAAGTACTGTCATAAAGATGACCAATTACAGTTTTAAAAGCACACAACTCTAAATGAAATCAGAAGAATGATGTCTGAACAAAATAAGAATATCAGAAAGGACACAGAAAATGAGAAGAGGAAGCAAATACTGGAGCTACAGAATATGAAAACTTAATTGAAAAAGTCATTATAATGACTCAATAGCAGATAACCAAGCTAGAATGACTCAATAGCAGACAACCAAGCAGAAAAAAAGAATCAGCAATTTCAAAAATAGGACTTTTAAATTATCATAAAAGAAAAGATAACAAGGACAATTGAAAATAGTCTATCAGAACTATGGCATACCCCTAAGCAAAACAGTGTATGCACTATGGGAGTTACAGAAGAGGAGGAAAAAGAGAAACATACAGAGAGCCTACTTGAAGAAACAATACATAAAACCTTGCCAAATCTGAGGACAGAAATTTGCATATATATTCAAGAAGATAAGAGAGAGGCTGGAGCAGTGGCTCAGTGGTTACAGCTCTTGCCCGGCGTGCACGAGTGAGTACACGTGTTCAAACCCCAGCACCACATACACAACTGTTAGAGCAAAGAAAGCCATGTGAAAAACCCAATAAAAATTGATTCTCTCTGTCTGTCTCTCTCTCTCTTTCTCTCTTAAAAAAAAGGAAGATAAGACAGCTGTAAGCAAGATCAATCTAAAGAGACCTACAGAGAAATACATTATGAGCAAACTGTCAAAAGCCATAGACAAACAGAATCTTGAATGAAGAGATTCATCCCATACATGGGAAAATCTATTAACAGTCATTTGATTTCTAAATAAACACTTTTCAGGCTCGGGAGTTAAAGGACAAATTCAAAGTGTGAAAAGACAAAAAAGTGACAATCAAGAATACTATATCGAAACATGGAAACATAGGGAACACAAAGGGGGGAACCATGGTCTGGCACCAATATTGGCTTGTTCTGTCATTACACTTTTGTTCTTGATTGCTTGACGATGAACCTTTCCTAGTTGTAAGACCATGTTTATCGAATAAAAATTTAAAAAAAAAACAATACTACAGGTGGGAAGGGGAAATATGTTCCTTTGCTGTACAGTACAGTAAGGTGCCCATAGTTAACAAAAATATGTATTTCAAAATAGCTAGAATGGAATATTTTTCAATGTTCTCACCACAAAGAAAGGATCAATATTTGAAATGGTGGATATGCTAATTGCCCTGATTTGATCTGTATATACTGTGCATTTGTATTGCATTATCACATTGTAATCCACAAATATTTATAATCATTATGTATCCACTAAAAATAAAATAAGCACCCTAGGGGCGGAAATCTAAAAAAAACCGAATACTATATCCAATAAAAATTATCCTTCAAAAGTGAAGGAAAAAGTAAAACATTTCCAGATAAACAAATGTTAAGGAAGTTCATTACCACTAAATCTGTTCTGCAAAAAATGCTGAAAAGAATTCCTGAAGTCTAAGGAAAAGGATGTTGAAAAGCAATAGGAAATCATATGAAAATTAAGACTTCCTGTAATTTTACAACACATGGACACAAATCACCTTTAAATCTAGTATAGAATTTAAAATATAAAAGCACAAAAAGTAAGTAAAATTCTATGTTAATTGACATGATACTCAAAGATACGATTGTATCATCAATACCATAATCTATAGGGAACAATATTAAAGGTGTAGGGCTTTATATGAAATTTAAGTTATCAGTTTAAAATAGATTATTTTAATTTTAAGATGCTTTATGTAAGTGTAATAACCACAAAGAAAAATATATAGAATATATACAAATAAAAATGAGAAGAGAATCACAACATATCACTCAAAAAATCAGTGAAATAAAACAATAGGGGAGCAAGAGAAGAAAGGAAATAAAGAAAACTAGAAGACACATAGTGGGTGGGGATTAACAAAAAGAATAGTGAGTTTTCCCTTATGATCAATTACTTTAAATGATGATTGATGGTTGAATGCACAAAATTAAAAAATCCTATTAATCGTGGTCTACAGTTGACTCACACTCTAGATACACGCATAAGATAAGTTAAAAAAAATTGAAAAAAAAATCCCATGGGAATATGAATGGGAACCTAGCAAGAACAGGAGGAACTATACTCCTACCAGACAAAAAAAACTTTAAGACAATACTGTCACAAGAAACAAAGAAATTATACAATAGTAATGGGGATAATTCACCAGGAAGATATAACAAGAATACAAATAAATGCACCTAATATTAGAGAGATTACATATATATGAAGCACATATTGACAAAACTGAAGGGAGAAAAAGGAAGTAGCACAGTAAGTGCAGTAATATCAAGACCCCACTTTCAGTTATGAATAGAATAACCAGACAGAAGATAGACAAGAAAAAAAGGACTCAAACAGCACTGTAGGCCAACTGAACCAAATTTACACTGAACATCCAACCTGACAAAAGCAGAAAATACATCCCTCTCAATTGCAAATGAACATTCTTCATGATAGACCACATATTAAGCCACAAAACAGCTCTTAACAAATAAAGAAGATAAACAATGCAAAGAATCTCCTCCAACAGCAGTGGAATGAAACTAGAAATTGATTAGCAGAAACAAGAAAATCCACAAATATACGAACATTAAATAACTCCCTCTTAAACAACTAATGGATCAACCAGAAATGCCAAGGGTATTTAGAAAACACCTGGAGACAAATGGAAAAAAAAAAAGAACAAAATACCAAAATTTATGGAATACTGAGCAATCAGTGCTAAAGTAGATTGGAGCAGTAAATGCTTACATTAAAAAAGGGCAAAGATCTCAAATCAACAACTTAAGTTTACATCTCAAGGATCTATGCATGGAAGAAACTAAGAAAATTTAACCAAAGGAAGGATATAATAAAGGCAAGGCAGAGATAAATGAAATACAGAATTAAAAAAATACAATAGAGAAAAATCAGTAAAACCAAGAGTTGGTTCTTTCAAAAGATCAACATAATCTACAGATTCTTAGCTAGACTAATTAAGAGAGAAAGATGAAGACAAGTAATTAAATTTGAAATGAAATGAGATATTACAACTGATGTCACAGAAATAAAAAGGATGAGACTATTATGAACAATTACATGTGAACAAATTGAATAACCTAAACAAAATGGGTAAATCCCTAGAAACATACAACCAACTAAAAGTGAATCATCAAGAAATAAGAAAAATCTTAACAGACCCATAATTAGCAAGGAGATTGAATCAGTAATAAAAACCTTCAACACAGAAGAACGCAACGCCAGATGGCTTCACTGGTGCTTTCTACCAAACATTTAAGGAAGACTTAACACTAATCCTCCACAAACTCTTCCAAAAATGAAAATAGGGAACATTTCCAAGCTCATTCTATGAGGCCAGCATTGCCTGATACCAAAGCCAAAAACACTACAGGAAAGAAAATGATAGGCCAATATCCCTGAGGAATTTCAATGAAAAATCTCCCTCTGAAATACTAGAAAATAGAATTAGCACATGAAAATCAACATACATTATGATAAAGTGGAATTTATTTCTGGAATACAAAGATTGTTCAAGATATAATAATCAAACATTATAATACACCCAATTAAAAAGGAAGAAAGAGGGGTTGGAGAGGTGGATCAGCAGTACAGTATTTGTAATGCACGAGGACCAAGGTTCAAAACCAAGCACCATATACACAACTAAGTGTCAGAAAAACAAAAACAAAAATAAAAAAATAAAATAGAAAAAAAAAGAAAAACAAAAACAGATGAAAAACATAAATAGTGATTTTCTCCTCCACCCACTCTCTCTCTCCATAATCTCAATCTGTTCAGGGAAAGCATTTGACAAGATACAACATCCTTTCATAACTGAAAACACTCAATAAACTAGGATAAGCAGAAAAGTACACCAATATAATAAAGACCATACATGACAAGCCCACAGCTAACCTTATACTCAATGGTTGAAAGTTTGCTTCTGAAGTTGTAATAAGACAATACCTGCTTTCATTGCTTTTAGTAAATACAGAAATGAGATTGCTACCTAGGAAATTTCATAGGTAAAAGAAACAAAAGATATCCACATTGAAAATAAACCAGTAATATTATCTCAGCTCACAGATGACATTAACATTGATGTAGAAAACTAAACATTTCACTAAAAATCTGTTAGAAGTATTAGAAAAATTCAGGAAAGTTTCAGGATATAAAATGAATGCTCAAAATCAATTGCATTTTTATGATAATAATTAAATACAAATTAAGGAAAATTCCATTTACAATAGTATAAAAAGTTAAATGTATAAAGATAAACTGAACTAATAGAAAAAAGGACCAACACTAAAAAGAATAGAACACTGCTATCAGAAAATAAAGACAGAAATTGAAAAGATGACCAATATTCCTAGATTGGAAGATGTAAGATATTGTTAAAATGTCAACACAACTCCAAGCAATCTACAGACTGAATGTAATCCCTCTCAAAATATCAAGGGAATTTTTGACAGAAATAGAAAAATAAAACTCTTAAAATTCATACAGATTCTTCAAAGGACCCCAAAAAACCAAAACCATCTTGAAAAGCAGTAAAGTTGGAGATCTCACATTTCCTAATTTGAAAACTTAACACAAACGAACAGTAATCAAAACAGTGTGAAACTATTATAAAGAAAGCATATAATACAGTAGAACAGAAAAGACCCTTGCAAATAAAGGAAGAGTGCCAAGACTATGCAATGGGAAAAGGAGAGACTCTTTAACATGTAGTGCAGGGGAGTTTGGATCAAAAGGATGAGGTTGGATCCTCACCTTACACTATATGCAAAAATTAAATAAAAATGAATCAAAGGCCTAAATGTAGGACCTAAAATTATAAAACTTCTAGGAGAAAACATAGGGTGGAAACTTCATGATACTAGGTTTGACAATGATTTGTTGGATTTAACAACAAAATTCTAGGTAATAAAGCAAAAAATGAACAAAAGGACTATAAAACTCCTCCACATTGCAATAGCCAAGAGGAAGAAACAAATCCAATGTCCATCAACAGATCAATGTATAAAGAAACTGTGGCATCCCTATACGATAGCACATTATCCTGTCTTAAAAAGAAGGCAATTCTGTCACATGCTGCAATACGGATGAATTTTGAGGACTTTTATGCTAAGTGAAATAAGCCAGTAACAAAAGGACAAACACTGGATGATTCCGATCGTAACAAGTATCTAAAGTATTTGCAAAATCCAACTGTGAAATCCTTTGATGCTATCACAATTGACTCAATCTAATTAATAGAATACTTAATTTTCAATGAACTATTTCAATGAATTAAAATTAAGGGCATGTGCATACTTTGAGTGATAAGAAGTATTCACCTGAACACGCAATTGAAAGGTTCAGAGTATTAAAAGTTAGCCACTGAGTAAACTCAACACAGTCATGTATTCCCTCATTCCATATATATTAAATGTCCAGAATAGATAAATCCATAGTGACAGAAAGTAGACGAGTGGCTTCCAGAGGCTGAGGCCAACAGAAGAACAAGGAATCACTGTTAATGGGTGAAGGATTTTCCTCTGGAGTTATAAAAATATTCTGGGATAAGAGTTGTGATGGCTACACAGTTTACAAATACAATAAAACATCACTTCATTTTACACTTTTAAATGGTGCTTGTTATGGTATATGAATTAAATTTCAATTTTAAATCTCAATTTAAAAATCTGTTTTTAAAACAGGGGTTAGCCTTCTAGAATACACTGATGCTAAATATTTAGTGACTGTGTCCTAATATATTTTATTAAGCTTATCCATATTATCTTTTTATTTTAATTGTTATTTTAAAAAGCCTTTTTTATTGGTGTAACATTATTTTACATAGTAAAGGGATTCATTGTTACATTCATATATTCTCTGATAATGACAATGCCACATGAACCCAATTCTTACCCATGATTTTTTACCCTGCACACTCCCTGGTCCCCTGGTCTCATGCCTCTATACTGCATTCTCCCTGATTACAGATATTAATACATATAAATATATATATATATATTTTGAATTTTCTAGATTCAAATGCTTGTATGAGCATTATTTAGCTTCAAAGGGTAGTAAAATATACTATACAGTATTTATAGCCCCACTTATCCCTCTCCACCCCCCTTCTCTTTTCCCCCAACACTCCCATAACTAAACTTCCTCTCTATCATGCATTATTCCAACTTTTGCATGTCTATTATATAAAGTTGACTATCTTTCACCTTATACTTAGTTTACTCTAGCTTCCATGAATGAGAGAAAACATTCAACTTTTGGGTTTCTGAGTTTGGCTTATTTTACTCAGCATTATTTTTTCCATTTCCATCCATATATCTGCAAAAGATATGACTTCATTCTTTTTAACACCTGAATATAAAATATATATATATATATATATATATATATATATATATATATATATATATATATATATATATA